>VNKB01012011.1:0-30830 GCA_008042735.1 Drosophila leontia
ACTGCTATATATGTCGGAACGGGCCGGATCGGACGACTATATCATATAGCTGCCATACAAATGTTCGATAAATTTTTAGAAAAAAAATTATAACTTTGCTGTTTTTCAATATTTTTGCACAATTTTTTAGATATGGCCATTATATATTATTTCAGAATTTCGCTTAAAATTTCATGAAAATCGGACGACTATATCTTATAGCTGCCATAGGAACGATCGGAAAGTTAATAGGAAAAAAACTATAACTTCGTTGTTTTTCAACGTTTTTTCATCTACTCCGGGATATAAGCTTATTTTATTATTCTAGAATTTTGGTATACATTTCATAAAAATCGAACAACTATATCATATAGCTGCCATATAAACCGATCGGTAGATGTAGAGAAAATGTAAAGCTGGGAATGCAAAACTGTAACTGTCAAACTGTAAACATAATAATATAGGTAAAATGTAATGAAATAATATCTGCAAGGGTATACAAACTTCGGTGTGCCGAAGTTAGCTTCCTTTCTTGTTTATTATGAATGTCTTAAGAATATTTTGTCAATGTTTCGCATCAAGTTTACTGGCCGAACGGTGTTAAAATTTTGCACATACATTTTTTAACCAATTTTACAGGTATTCACGTCGGGCCTTTTTTAATCTTATTTATTATTATTTTTTTTATTTAACAAATTAAATACATTTTTGGGCAAGTATCGAGATTTTGACTTTTGATTTTGATAAAAAATTAGGAAAAAAAAATATTAAAAAATAAAAACGCCACGTGAGTACCTCGGGACACTTATCTTTTAACGAATACTTTTTATTTTTGATATCGAATGATTCTGTGGACAGTTAGGATGTACACCGCAAACCAAGATTTTTTGAAGGGCATTTGGGAGATTCCCTATTACTCCTATACATCTAAATACTTATCAATGCAATATTTAACACAAGGTATTTATTTTAATAAGCTAACTTTGGCCGTTTCGCCACAACAAGTTTTAGAGTTTTGCGCCGAATTAACCCATAGCCCCCCATAAAAAAAATCTTTCTTCAGCTTGGCAAAATCTTGAAACATTCCGAGGGGACTTTGCTGAAAGATTTAAATCTTTCAGGGGAACTTTCTGTAGCAGTTCTACCAGTAGAATTCTGTGAGTCTAGACTCTGCAGTCTAGACATTTGCATTCAATCCCTTAGCCTGCAGTCAAATCGTTTATTGTCACGAGCCCTTGGCCTTCAACTCTTGTGTGCTGTGTGTGTCTAGTTGTGTATTTTTGCGCTGGCCGGCGCCGCATTTGTTTTATTTTTACTGTCACAACAGCTGCTGCTGGTGTGCTGAAACACCGCTCAGTTTGAGGGCAATACGAGTCACTATCGGTCGGCTGTCGTCGTTCTCTCTTCGATTTCGTTTTCATTCGCTATTTTTTGTTTAATTTGCGCAGCTAATTTGCAAGTTTAATTCCGAGTGGCTTTGTTCAAATTAAGACTAAATGTGGAACTGCCGCGTCTTACACGCCGGAAGGGAGGAATCGTAAATCAGCTGAAAATAAAAAATAGAAGGTCTCCCCCTCCATTAGATCAGCGTCAGGTTTCGGATTGGATTCGGGCTCACGGGTTCAGGTTCCGTTGTTCAGGTAGACAGATGAAAACAGATAGCTGATTCCATAAATCTCACTTAAAAGTAATACTAACCGTTTTTTAAATAAATATTGAGGAGCTTATATTTATGTCTTAGTATTAGCTCATAGAATCGGCATGTGTTTGAAGCATTAGAATAATTTTAATTATTAATATTTAATCACAACATTTTTCACATTCTAAGTATTGAATTCATTTGCAATATAATAAAAACAGCCATTCCACAGAAGTATTCCTTGGTGATGAAATCCCTCAAAAAGACATGTTCTAAAGTTAACATTTAAATGTTTAGGGAACCTTATTCAATGTAATTTTAAGGAGATTTTAAAACTGTAGTGATATTTGTAATTTAACCAATGCAATCAACATTTTTCTTTATATTATAATTAAAATATAAATTTAAATATTGATTGTATATAATCATATAGGCTTTAAAATAAACATTATATTTTAAAATAAATAAAAGTAGAGAAGAAATTAGCTCAGTAGATACTTTTTCAACTTTAAGTTTTCTATTAAATATAGAACAAATAGAAAAAAAAACATAAGAAATAAATTATATTTCTCATTTGAATTTTACCATAATATCCGGTCCTACAAACAATCAAATACATATTTCATTTTTATAGAAGAAACCCCGAGACTATCACAGTTTCGTAAGCGCTGTGAGACTTATCGAGGCATGGGCGCAATCAAAAGCGTTGCCCCGCTTATCTGCTGATAAGCGAACCCACTCACGCACATACAGGAAAGGTAACAAAAACGCCAGAAAAGCCGAAAAACAACCGTTTTTTCATTCGGAATATTTGATCTCTTTTTTTATTCAAAGGTCGTCAGCAGTTTGTCAACCTGTTTACCGCGCTTTGCGAGTTAGCGGTGCAGTTTGGCAGCCACTGTTTAATAATCTGATCACGCTCTGCACACCCCATTTGGCTCTCCCCATATTCGATTCTAAATTTAGTCGCTTTGCTGGAATTTATGGAACGATTTACTTTACCTCACGCTCCATACAGTTGTACAGTTAGCGTTTGTTTATACGCCGGCGTCGGCAGCCGCAGCTGATAAAAGCTTCGAGTCGCTAGATCCCACGCGGCAATCGAGCGGTGCCGATATACCCAATAATAATTCAATTTAGCAGCGGTAATTGGCCATCGAGCCGAAGCGAAAAGCCAAAACGATCAAGCTCACGGCAACAGAGGCGGGCAAAAAAAAAGCAGTGCGAATGCGAAACGTACGGTTTTGTTTAAAGCAGGGTGATTTTCATACATTTTCAGTATTTTCTTAGATTTTTATTGATTGATATGCACCGTAATAATTTCTTGTTATTTTAAAGTGAGATATACTTTCTTTCTTCTTAGAACACAGTAATATTAATGTCTCTATTTAAAAATGTATATAAAATTTATATAAATTTATTGTAAAATAGGTTGATTTCATTGATAAGTATCAATAAATTTTAGTGCTATAATTTTGAACTCGTCTGTAATTGACAATAGAAGAAGACAGTTGCAGAACGCGATAGAAGAATTAAGTCACAATAACGGATCAAAAGCAATAACAATTCTAGTCTTCATCTCGTTTCTTTAATCTCTTTTGGCCAGCTGCATCGCCCACTCTCTTTCTTTTTCTCTCTCTCTCTCTCTTTCTCTTTGTTTATTTTTTCTTACTTTTTATTTCCGGTGTTGCAAACTTTGCGCATGCGTATTCTCTTCTAACAGGAAAAAACCGGTCCCTCTCTTGCCATCTCCACACCTCTCTTTGCGGTTTTTGTTGACATCTTGCTGCACTTCCCACACACACAAACACACATACAGCTGTTGTTTTTGTATTTGCGGTTGTTAGTTTCCGTTGTTTTTTCATTCATTGTTAGTGTTGCTTTTCGAACTCGAAGAAACAAACTTAGCCGAGACACAGTCACTCTCAAACTGCGCCCAATTATCAGCAATTGTGTTTCCATTTTATTTCTTGCCGCACATTGTTTTCCGCTTAATTTGCCAATGACCTACTGGCGCGGAATGAGAACAAAGTGATAAGGCGGTGGAATTGCCTCCCACGTCTTCCTTCTCCCCTCTTTGTGCATTTATTTAACCCACAAAATATGCAAATAAGCAAAGGTGCCAGGCTGTCTTCGAACTCGAAATTGCTTCATGGGCAGCTAAAAAGTAGGCAACGAAAAGTAAGAGCGCGTAATTTTGAAAAAAGTGTAATTGTGATTTTTTGGAAGGGAGGCCTAAAAATTAAAATATAAAAAAATATTTAAAAATATTAATAATATTTATTACATATATGTATATATAAAATTTCTGTGAATAGTAAAATATTAAAGACGAGATTGTGTGCCAAACTATAATAAAAAAACGATAAACAACTTAAGAAACTTAAAATCATACAAATTAATTCCCTTCATATAAAGTGATAACATTTTTTGTATTATTTTTTCTTTCAGTTGAATAAGTATTAAAGTTTAGCAAATATGTTGCTAGCCCAATTCTAGATAGCTAAGAAGATTAGGATTAAGTTGTGGAGAGTGCAATCCAAAGGCGTGTAACCTATACAGCCATTTGTCGTCAACAACGCCGCAGGGACAGTCCTAGGAGAATCCAAGGAAAATCCTCCGTCCTTCGTCCTGAACGCCCCGCGCAACATAAACAGCAAACACGGCGTCCCCTCGCAGCTACGTCCGCTCACGCTCCACCCCGCAGTCGCCCCACTCCCCGCAGGCGGCACTCCTCGGCGGCGGCAGATCCCACCACGGGCATCACGGTCACCACCATCACCATTCCCCGTCGCCATCACCATCGCCATCGTCGCCCTCGCCGTCGTGCCCCACGCTGCAGCTGCAGCCGCGCCTGCACCATTCGGAGCAGCAGCTGTGCCAGCGCCGCCGCATCTATGCGTCCACGGGGAGTGCCGCCAACATCATGATGGATCGCGAATCCCTTAGCGAATGGGCTAAGGACAAGCCGCTCAGCATCCTGCAGCTGGATCCGGCGGATCGTGCGGTTCTCCGCATAGCAGGTGAGAATTACACAATAACAAAGTCGGGGTCAAAACATTTTTGTACACAAAACAGTTACAGTGCTAACAGGGAAACTGGGAGTCTTTTTATGAACATATTGGATTCTGTTTGGACACATTTTAAAAGTCGTAAAACATTTAAAAGTTATGCAGTATAATTTAAAAGGGATAATTATTTATTTTAGGGGGATATACGGGACATTTTTTCTGTATCTTAGAATAATCACTTATAAATTGCCAACAATTTCCCCCTATCGAAGCCACCACTGTAGCAGGGCTATTGAGGTAATCCCTCCGGCTGATAGCTCCATTCAAATGGCAATATGTTGAGCAAATATTTGGCCAACCCACTCGCAGTGGCACTCCCCCCGAGAAGCACCCATCGCCCACCCATTAAGAGCACCGCTCGGCGGTTCATTGCACTTGGGGCTTACACAGCAGTGTCCACAAAACTGTGTGCTCGCATTTCCTTGCACTCCCAGCTGCTTTGGTGCTTTGCATCGACGCGGCCTTATTATGCGCTAATTCCGCACTAACGGTTGCAGCCTCCGCCCATGAACCCCGTACATTTTCCTCCCCAGCAGCCCCTCTGCGTCTCCCATATAGCCCATTTATATATATATCCCGTCTCTGTGCCAGCTCTGCCGTTTTGTCTGTCAGTCACTTGTGTGCGATTCTATTTCTGTTCCGCCAACGGAGTTTTTGTCGGCCCACAGAACTATGTGCATATTGCGACGTACAACTGCAACTGCAAAAATCGAAATTTATGTCGTCGTCGCAGCCCCGAGGGCATTGTTAGTCCCGCACAATAAAAAAAGCTAAAACTTACACAGAAATGGAGGCAGAGTGAAGTCTATTGAATACTTGTCGCATTGTGCCCAGAGAGAATGTCTATTATAAAGTTCCTACGGCAAGGAGTTCACGGGATGTGGCCAACAACAGCGACAGGAATGAGAGACTGTCAGATCAAAGGATGCACGAATAAATTACATTTTGCATACTGAAGCATTAACAGATTTTCTGGATCAAAGCTTAGATTGGAGAGAGCACTTAAGTTGCAACAATATTTAATTCCGTTTGATTAAAATGATTTCAATGTTTTATTTATTGTCGAGCTAAGTTCCACTTTAACACGTTTTGCAATGGTAATCAATTAAGTTTTATATGAAAGCTAATGACTAGAGTCTGGAGGAAAAGGGAGCAGACGTACAAAAACAAAGTCTATAGATTGTCATGAAAAGTTTCGCTCTCATATGCAAATTTCAGCAAAATTTATCCTCCTGGTCTCTGATCACAGTGACACTGTACACGTTCATGTAGATTCTGCAAGACCCTCGCCACAACCGGGTCTTTCATATAAATTTAAGAGTTTTCTTGTTTCTAGATCCAATATGGTTTAAAGTTTAAATTTAACAGACACAAAACACTTGCTCAACCGGAAAACCCCTTCATATCGTTTTTAAGTACAACACTTTCAGAGTGACAATGCACTCAATGCGTCAGCACTCTCCTCCTCTCGCGATTCAGTTGTAATTACTTTTAATTGAAATTGATTCAATAAGAGAAACGCCCAAGATCGTCAATGAAACTGAAAACAAAACTCGTTTTACCTTAACAAGCCGAATAAATACGTGTTTATATATACTTGTTGGAATATTTATAAATTGAGATTGATGTCTGGGATTAAGTAAGACCCCGACGGAGAATCGGAGAGACAGATGGAGTGGGAGACACCTCCACAAGTCGCAAAGTCCAAGTCCATGTTCCCATTCCTCAGTCAAATCCGAGCCCGAATCCGACTCCAAGTTGATTTCACATGCGAAATGAAAAGTTTACTTGGCTTTTCGCTTTTTTATCCCCCTTTTTTTTTGTGGCTCCCCCATTTGCTGAGTTTTAATTAGCCCTGAGCCAGTTAGCCCACACACAATTTGGCCAAACTGCATGTAACGGAAAAACTTGCTCCGAAAGCAACAGCAACAATAGTTGGGCCAACTCTGCAACAGAAAAATAGTAAAAAATAGAGGAAAAAACTCGCAGCTCGAAACTAGCTAATGAACAAGCAAAGACGACGCCCCCGCGGATCGATTAGATGAACCGTAATGGTTGCCATTGAATCCCATTTGAAAGACGTGTTAATGCATCGATTAAATAATATTTGCTTACGGTTTCTTTTATTTACAATTCTTTTGTGGATATTTTTAAACCCATTCTCCCGCTGTTCGATTTTCTCGCTCTTTTTTGGCTACGCCTGCGCAAAGTGGACCAATTTTGGCCTTTGAATTCGAATATATTGAATTGATCGAGCCTGAGACTTTTGGGTGTTTGTTTCGTGTGGGCGTGAGTCTGTTTTGTTTTGGCCAAGTTATAATACTCTCATCGAGCCATTTTCGATTTCGGATTATTTTGACAGCATTCGACAGCATTTATTTTTAGACGCGTGTTATCATCGCACGGCCTGTCCCATTACCATTAATCGACGGCGTCTTCAAGTGCTCTGTCGTTATCGTTATCGAAGTTTTCCGTAACCTGTCAAGGCTTGGCCCGAAATCGAGCATCAAGAAAAAATAAATGTGTGTGGGGCAGGCGCCAAGCCCCAGTTAGCTCCCTATCCCCCGAGCTGCACCGCATAGATTTCATTAATAGATCTAGCGAGTGTGTCGTAAGTTCTGTTTCGGTTTCTGTTTCTGTGACTGAGTTTATCGATTTGATATTCGAGGCACACTCGCTTGCACATTCACGTACTCACGATAGGTTTTAATGGGAGAAGTAGCCCGGCAACAGGAAGTACAGTTGCCACAAGGAAGTCGCGTGCGACAAAGTTGTATTTTAATTTAAGTTGTAATTAGATTGGGAAACCGTTCTTTATAAGGTGAAAAAAGAGCCGCGTTCCAGCTAAGAAATATTATAATAGATATCCTTCTCCGCCAGAGCTTCCATTCTTTAAAAACAATAGTATTGCCCTTTATGTATGATATTTTCTTTTTCGTCAATGCCCCAAAAAGAAGTTGCCTTTCAGGGTTTGTAATTTTATCGCATGCATTGGTTGCTTTTATTTTCGGCATTCTGCGTTGTATCTGGAAGATACAGATACGCCTACCGACATAACACGATGTTGTTAATTGAAAACTGATAACTGTTTCTCTGTTCCAGCCTGCTGTTTGCTTCTGCTTCTGTTTCCTTTGAAGCTATTCGTATTTCTATTCCGTATTTCGGCGATGAATTCTACTTTGGCTTTTTGGTTTTTAATTGTCGTTTTGTATTCGTATCTCCATATCGCGTATCTGCAGTGGTGTATCCGTATCTGTATCTGAATGGGGTGTGTGGTGGCGTGTCTGTGTGTGTGTAGATATCTCTAATTAGTTTTCAATTCAATTTGCATTTCTCGTTCGCTGTTAGATAGCTCTCCTCGTCGCAATCTTTATGTCTCTATTTCGGCGCCCTCCCCTTCGCGACTGCTTTCGGTAATTATTCGTCTTAAGTTATGACATTTTTAAGTGTTCTGGAATCTAATGACTAAAGCCAGTGAAACATCTGGATATATTGATATGATGATTGGCTGTTTTACCGCATTGTTTTTTTTTACCCCCAACAGTGTTGTTGAGTTTTTTATGTGCAGCAAAACACGAGCTTCCTATTGAGTTCCCCTCTCTTGAATCATGTCAGTGGTTTTTAATGATTTTAAATTTGGTAATTAAAGAATTTGAATTAGAAAATGTTTAGATTTTTTTCATTTGAATATCTTGAGAGGTATTTGTGTGTCAGGAATCAACAATATAAATTTGATGAAACAATTTAAACTCATACTTCATAGGAAACATATCAATAAATTAAGGGCAAGAAATGTATATAATCAGCATAGTTTATACATCTTGCTAAAAACACACTAAACATTTAAACCTTATAAAATCATAAGCTGTGTTAATCTCCTTAATGAACTTTTTAGAATAAAGAGTTATAACTCTAATAAATAAATCAAATTATTTAATTACAATTACCTATAATGACACTTGAAAAATAAATATAAGGAGTTGATACCTTCTAAAAAAATGATCTAAAATGTGGCTGTAATTTGAGAATAAATATATATTTTGCTGCTTGCTGTGTACATCCTAAATGTTCCCAGGATCATCCGATATCGAAAAATTATAATAATGTATTTTTTAATGGTTAAGTTTTCCGAGGTACTTACGTAGCGTTTTTTTTTTAACATTTTTTTCTTATTTTTTTTTAAGAATTGAAAGTAACTACGAATTTAGACAAAATATTTCTGTTTATTTTTTAAATACAAAAACAATTTTTAATTTACAAAAAATGGTCCAGTAGATTTGGATTTATCGTGTACACCGCCTTTCAAAATTTCACTTTTAGGAGAACGCTCTAAACTTTTTGATACTCATACATTGAACACCGAACGACCTCTGTTCAACTATGCTTAACTTTGTCAATGTTGCTATAACGGATGTGAAACTTTGACAAAATATTTCTAAGATATTGGACCCTTTAAATAAAAAATTAAAAAAAATACCAAGATCCACTTAAAAGCTATTAATAAAGTATAATAAGTAATTACCAAAAATATAACTGATATTCGAGAATATAATTTGGACAGTCAAAGTCAAATAAAGACATTGGTTTCCCCGACTGTCGGCGACAGGTGACATTACATTCACACGCACATGCAGTAAATATATCTCGGCGGTATTTCATCGTATCTAACATCGCCCCAAGGCTGCAAAACCATATGGCCATATGGCACCTTTCCCAGACAATTTGCTCCCACTCCAGCAGCAGCAGGTCCCTCGTCCTCGTGTTCCGCTCCATTATATATGTACTATATCTACATTCATACAGTGTACCTCCCCCGACAACATCCACAAAAACTCTTCTGACTCATTAAGATAAGCAATTTCGTGTGTCAATTTGTCAACTCCAAAAGAGAAACAAAACGCAATTCTGGCAGCAGCGCGTCTTTTGGATCAAAGCGAAGGACCGCCCGCCCGGCGCACTTGAATATAAATATAAAATCTATATAAAATATACGCACACAGACGTGCAAATCATTTGTACACAAATATTTAATTACGCTACTAATTGCCAGTGACGATCAACAGCAATGGAATGAAACACTCCGACATGGCGAGGTCAAGATACTTTAACTTTAGAGCGATATCGAAGGGGAGACGAGCTGAGAGATACTCCCCCTGGCACACAGAGAGAAATATGGTTGAATATGGCCTTAATATTAGTAGGTATGCGAGTTATTATGGGTGTTGCTCAACATTTACCTCGCAACATTTGTCTTTATTCGGGTGTAGTTCAACATGTTCCTATTAACATTTACATTTATTTGTCAACAATTTATTTGCTTTTCGCCCTGTTTAATTTATGTTTTTCATAAATTTGGGCATATTTAACTCCTTTTAATTTCACCCACAATGTTTTGGGTATCGGGTTTCTCACAGTAGGTTTCCTAACTGTTATGTTTCTGCGCAAAAGCATACAAATTTGGTTGGCTAAAGTTTGACGGAAGAATAGCCTTTTAGGCGCAGGCTGCAGCTTCTAGAAAATCTACGAAACAAAAATATTTTCCATAAAAATTAATCACAAAAGACAACCTTATCACAGAAAATTTCTCTTTCTGTATACAGATGTTTTTGCGAAATATTTTCGCTAGATCGAGTGGCATTACTTTTTCGCTCTGTGGGAGTTTCATTCAAGGCGTTCCCGCTTTTGTGGCTTTCACAGAAATTGCAGTGATCTCAGCATCACCCAATATCACTTTATGGATATTTATGACCTGTTATATATATCACAGCCAGTATCTCTCTGTTTGTGTGGGTGAAGTGACCATGACGTCACTGCTGCTGCTGCTGCGAAACAAGTTGGCCTTTGTCAGCAATCGAGCAATCATTTAAATGACATTACACGCAAATAAAAGTGAACAACAAGCGAATACGAATAGGAATCCGAGTCCCAGTATAAACGCCCACAACTCGGTGTAAACCTGTTTTTTTGTCAGCGATTTTTTATTTGGGGGATGGGTAATACTGGGTACTGTCTGTCGCCGTTGTCAGTGGGTCACCCGTATTCCACACAGGCTGGGCCGTGGCTCACCCTTGAGGTGAAGTGAACTTACACGAATATTCCATATACTCTCCATTGTTTTTCTTTCCGCCTTCTCTGTTTGCACAAGTAGTGGAAACCGAAACTGAAACCGAACCCGAACAGGGAAAAACGTAACTCTTTCAGTTGGGTTCAGAGTTTGTTTTTGGAAAGGGAAGTTTGGGGGAATATGAATATATGGAGGAAAGTCCACTTAGCCGGCATTCCCAACCGCCTTGTTTACACTGTGACTGTGGCTGTTGTGACTCGCAATAAGTCGCGCCAAATTCCAGATTGACACACATATCTCTTCTCGCAATTTCGACAGTTGCAAAAAACAAAAGTAATGCCGGATAAAGTCTCCGTTCCCTAAACCTTTCAGGCATTCGTTACTCACTTGAAACAATTGTTTTTGTCAGCTCTTTGAATGTTTACTGAAAAGATTTGCATTTTACAAAAGAATGTGAACCTCTTTACAAAATTATGAATTATTTTTGAGTCATTTAATAAAAAATTCGTGAAAAATATTTCTTGTTTTTCCTTTATTTCTAAAGATATATTAAATTATCCTATTTTTAGGTTTAACATATTTATGAAAAAAAGGCAGGGTATTAAAATTTCAGTAAGAAGTTTGCAACGCAGTGAATATATACCGTTAAAGTATATATATGGTATTCTTGATCATCATCGACAGCCGAGTCGATCTAGCCATGTCCGTCTGTCTGTCCGTTTCTACGCAAACTAGTCCATCAGTTGTAAAGCTATCCTATTGAAACTTAGCATATAGTCGTCTTCTGATCTCCGGGCCGGATCGGACGATATCATATATGTATCTGCCATACGAATGATCGATAAATATTTAGAAAAAATTAGAACTTGGCTGTTTTTCAACATATTTTTATCTTTTTAGAGAAGTGGCCATTATTTATTATCAGAATTTCGTTTTTAATTTTATGAAAATCGGACGACTATATCATATAGTTGCCATAGAAACGATCAGTAGATGAAGAGAAAATGTAAAGCTGCAAATGTAAATCTATAACTTGCAACTGTAAATATAATAAGTTTAGGTAAATGTAATGAAATTTGATATTACTTTGGTATTTTCAGAATAAAATATAGTTATTTTATACCAATTAACCTTTTTTTCTTATTAAAACCAAATTATTATATTCTATGTACAAATTTACTTTTATATGTATATTTCCTGTTATTTTTTCTATAAGTTTGACCAGAATGGATCGATTCTTAATAATCCAATTTCAAGGTATATAAAAGGGTATACAAACTTCAGCGTGCTGAAGCTAGCTTCATTTCTTATTTTAACTAAATAGCATAAATTAATATAACAAAAAATCTAATGTTTTTGTACAACTTAACCCTAAATGGTTTAGAAATCTGGTGCATATTTTTTCTCGTACCAACAAGTACCAATTCAGCAGATAAATTATTTCTTAATATTTATCTTAATTTATGCGAGCGTCGCGAGTGTGTTAAGCACATGACGAATAATTTTTATTATTGCTCTCAGCCCAACGCTCTTCACTTCTCTTCCGTTGAAAATGGCAACTGCACTTTGCTGGCATTCCTTGGCAAAACGGGAAATTGTCTGCAGTCTGCAGTCTGCAGCCTGAGTCTGAGTTTTTTAGTTTTATTTATATTTTTTAAGTTGACTTTTTGTTTTTCGAACGCAGGGAAACTGAAAACTGGGGGCGCTGGGCGGCAGTTTAGTTGCCTTGAGACGGATGTTGGCTGTGACAGACGGAATGCCGAAGACTTGGGCGTGAGTGAAGCGTGGGCAGCGGCTTAGTAATACTCGCAAGCCAAATAGTTACAGGCAGGCGACAGCTGCCCAGCATATACATATTTTTTTTATTTGTTTTTTTTTTTTTATCTCTGTGACTAAGTGGGTGAGTCCACTCAATCACTACCACATCAATGGGTTGCCAATTACCTTAAATAGTTCGAGAATAAATATAAAAATCATATATATTCATATAATATATCGACAAAAAAGACAAATTAAATTAATACTGAGCCAGTTATGGTTCAGTGAGAGCGAAAGACGAAATAAGCGAGACATTATTATATGCAATTTATTGCCAAACTTCTTCTAATATATACATATACATGTATATAACTATTAATATGGAAATATACCTGTTGTATTTTTCATTTTTAAAGAATGTGTTAGAATTCTTATGTTATTTATTGAAAATAACCAATTGGCAAATAAACTAATTGGTTGTTTACAGTTTATTATCATTAAATCTGATTTCTTATTAAACCATTTCTAATGAAAAATCCCATCATCCTTACCTTATAATCACATTGATAATGATAACATTGAATAAACCTCCATAATAATGTGTCTATTGTGAATATCGAAGGAGACCCTTAAATATGAGTAACTAATTGAGGAAAAACACACCTATTTAATTCGTATAAATCCGTGTTAAATCATTGAAACCAACTTCTGTGCATATTCCGAAACACCTTGGCTAACAAAATCCTCGCTTGATGGACATGCAAATTGCTGCCCCCCACCTCCTACTGTGTTTTTTAGGCATTTTCTTCAAGTCTCAACTGCCACCCTTGGCGTGCCAGAAGGCAATTCAAAGTGCCATAAGCAATCAGTTGGCAATTAAGCAAGCAAGGGGCGCCCCTCTTAAAAGCCCCCAACCCCCGATATCGGACTCTGGCAATGGTAATTCAAAATCTGCTCAACGATGTGCGCGATTGCCAATTACTAATTAAAACCACAACGGCAAGTGCATGGAAAACAGTTGCACTGAACACATCTATATAGTATATAGTATATAAAATCGATTGTGTTGGGTGTACGGCCACTTGAGGAAGTGGGTTGACCGGCCAACTCGAAGTCAGACGCAGCAGACTGGCCAAGAGGGAAACTAGATGACTGCCAAGTGTTGGATTGGATTGGAGGGGATTATCTAGATGCGGCAATCACTCGACTGAGACGTACATAGTTGGAGACGTAAACCCAGACGGCGATCGAGACTCAGGCGGATGGGAGACATGAATGAAGGCGGGTTAACGGACAACAAAGCACTGAGAAAAAAACGCCAAACTAACGGAAAATTGTTCAGAAAAAGGAGAAAAATTCTGATTTTTTTCAAAATATATTCTAACTAATGAGTGTTGTGTTCCTGTGAATGCCATTTGCATTCTTAATAAGCATCTTGTACGTATAGTTGCTTGTCCCGATACTGTAAACCTACGATATAACCACGCAATGTGTTGATGTTTGATTAGTTAGCAATATGAGTACTGATGAGGTAAACATTGTTTATTCCAAAATTTGTAACTAATATTTCTCAGTGCAAACTACGCTTGTGTGTGAGTTTCTCATTTCTTTTTTGGTTCATGTGTGTTATTTTAACCAAAGAACCGAAAAAAGCCAACTTGGTCGCATTAAGCCTACGCCAAAAATCCGATACTCATTTATGGACAGCGGCTTAGTCACATTTCGGCGCCTGACTCACACGGCGATGATGATCGAATATGATGAGAGTGAGCGAGTATGAGTGCAATAGTACTCACACGACGCCCATTCACCTAAAGTCGGTGTCTGCATTTCCGAGCATTTCCGCTGGCTGGCAAACAGCTGTTTTTTCGGATCGACTTACTTTTTAATTTGTGTCTGTGTGTGGATGTTTGTGCAATACCACTTTCCATTTTCATAACGCTCGTTGTTTTTGTGGTTGCCCAAACGGAAAATGATTTGAAAATCGCCCAAAGCCGAGAGATTGCATCTCACGCACCGCATCGCATCGAATATTGCCCAGCTGATCATAGTTTTCTCTTAGCCCGGCGCTCTCTTTGAGTAAAAAAGCCGAAGAGGAGCTAGCACTCCACTCAAAAACACTCTTCTTTACAATCGTGTACATTTTACGAGTACATTTTTATGGATTCTTTTACTATTTTTACACACATAATAACTTATTTTTGGTCGACTTTGCTTGTTTGTTTTTCTTGGCAGTTTGTGAAGAGTTCCTTCAACTGCAGTTCCTCAAAATTTGTTTACAAGTGCGTGTCGATCGCCGCTCTACTTCTATTTCTATTTTTTTGTTTTCCATTTCAATTTTGGTGTGTGTTTGCGGCTTGGCTAATAAACCACAAGACAGCCAAAGACGAGAGCCAAATTAGGGCTTTCTGTTTATTAACGGCCATGACCATTAGCGGTTTATTTTATTTTTCTTGTATTCTCGCCGTTTTCGGTTTTTTTTTTTTATTATTATTTTTGGAGGAGCCCACATGTTTAAGCGGCTTCGGTGCTTCCTCTGGCCCGCAGAAAAGAACAAAAAGGCGAAGAAACTCTGACCAAATATGAGGAATTTCTTTTCATTTCGCATGCACTGAGCGAGAAGAAATTAAAGCATGGTTTAAAACAGGCAGAAAATAACGAATTGTTTAAGCCATTTATCATATAATATACAACTATAGATTTTTTAATCCTAACATGATTTTCGGACGGTTTTTTTAAATGATAAATCTAAAAATTACATGAAACAAGAAGCAGGCTTATTGTAAACAAAAGAATAAATAGAAGTATAATTTTTTATAATTCTTACATGATTAATGCGGATTTTTTTTAATAATAAATCTAAAAAATTTTTCAATTCATAGCCACAAGAGCTTCATAAGTACTAATTTTGTTGGGGATCGGTCTGAACTTGGAATTTTCAAATTAATACTCATAAGTGTGATTTTGGACATTGAGAATTACAAATTTTAAGTAGTGTTTGTTTATGTAATTATATCTACATATATGTTTGGTAATTAAACTTTTACTTGCTGATTTGCTACATGAGCTTTTTTTGCTAATTGTAGGGGTAGTCTAGCTAATTAATTCCACATTAATATTGATCTTATTATTATATTTTACGTCTTCAATTTCTCGCTGTGCACCTACTCAACAGGCTCGTCGGTCAGAGCGACAATTTTGGTCATTCATACGGCGGCCTGAGCTTCAAGTCGCACTCAAAGAGCTGCTGCTGATCGTTGGCGACGTTTCGCTCTTCTCAATTTGCTTAGTTAGTGGTTCTGCTCTTCCGGCTGCGGCACCTCCACTCAATAGCCGCCTGAGCTCTTCCCACACAAGCGGCCACGCAGTCAGTTGAGCCAGCGCACAGTGGGCGAAACAGCCGATCCCATATTCATTTCATATCAAATATGTCAACTCACTTATACTATTAATCACTTGTTTACCAATATTGGCTCATATATCAATAAGTTTGTAATTTTCCTAATTTTGTAATTGCAAGGAAAAATAGGACACTAAACCTTTATTTGACACTTGGACGACTATCTTTTTTACTAACTTTACTAATTTGTTCAGTTTAATTATCAACCCGTTCTTATTCACTCGGTTGTGAGAAACCCAGCTCTAGCTGAAACATAGCCTCAATTCTCACTGCTTAAAATGCAGAGCAGAATATTCATTGGGATATTCGTAAGCTATAGAGACCGAGTTTTCAACTATCTGAAATGACGCTCGATCACCCATTCCACCCACTGTGCAACGGCAGAGTACACCTGCTCCGCTCACTCACACTCACTCATTCATACCTTGCGCTCCCACTCTCACCACAGTGCGCTCTCTTAGCTGGCGCGCAACCGAACCGAAGTGAAGTGAATCGTCTTGGGCGCGCTCAGTCAAATTTGAACCACGATACCGAGCGGTTGGGCTTCTGTTTCTCCTGAAAGAACGAAATTCTCTTACCAGTGATTCAGTGTGTGTGTGCGTTGTGTCCATATGAGTGTGCGGTGTGTGGCAGCAACAACAATTTGTTAACGCACACACTCGCGCGCGCAGTTAACGAACGCAACGCGTTTGTCTAACTTGGCCCTAAAAGTGAGAAGCGGAAGGCTGAAGCAGAAGAATCCGAGTGTGTGTCGAGTGTCTGTGTCTTCTTTGAGTGCAAAAAACGAACTGTTAAATCGAAAATACTCAGGAATATTGGAGGAACAGCATTCAGTCAGTCAGCAGGCGTAATCAGAAAACAACAAAAAAGCCGCGTTTATCTTTAGTGTGAAAATGTTAAGCAGCGAAAACCGAAGGCGACAACGTGAAAAAAAAACACTATAAAAATAAACAAGTGACTGAATGAATGACCGCCGCTTGTTATCGTCCTAAATAAACCGACGTCGCCAGCAAAAGGAAATAATAAATGGAATGGAAAATAAACTGAGAATAAGAACTCAGAGCCAGGACATTTCTCACCGCCGAATTTTCTTCCCCTGCCATAAAAAAGCAGCTGTGTTGCATTTTCTAAATATTTGCCAAAAAAAAAAGAAGAAACCAGAACCAAACCCAAACCCAGTTCAAGAAATTTCAACTTCTCCCAACTTCTTCTTAGTTGTGCGTTGTTGTTTTTGCACATTCTTCTGCTGCTGTTTTTGTTGTCTGGCTTTTCATTCAATAACCAGTTTTGTCCGATTTTTTCGTATATATTTTTTTCTTAGTTTTTGGTGAGCTTGAATTGCTCTTTAGGGGCGATCTGGTCTGGTCCCCGATTTTTTTTTATCGTTGCACACGCACAAAATCCACAAAGTCCGGCGTGTATGTAGTTTGTTTTTCAATTGGGTTTGTATTTCCAAAGACAAATTAGTCATGCCAAACGCATGCACTTGATACACAGACAAAAATGATGAATTTTTTATTAAGAATCTTAGAAAATAATACTTTACTTTACTTTATATATAAGTAAAACAAATTAATTTAAAGATTTCTAAAATTATATTTTCTAAATTAAAACTGATTTAAATAATTTAGAATTTTAGAATAAACAAACTCATTTTCTCTGTGTATCAATTGTTCTCCCTCCTCTTTTCCTCATTTGCTCTCTCTCTCACAATCTACCTGTAGTTCGTTCTCAAAAGATAGTTTCTACGGCATGCCAGGCATACTTAACTCTGGCTCTTGCATTTAAACCTGGCTTAGAGCAGCGAGAGAGGAGAGAAAATGCAACAGCTCGCATAACTGTGCCACGAAAAGGTGGTCGGGGGAGGAGAAGGCCCGTAGAAAGAGAGAGGCAAAAAGCCAAGTTCAGACAGTGGCGAAATGTGAAGAAATATTTTCCATGAGTTTATTGTGTGAAATTTTGCATGTGAATGGAAAAATGCACACGGAACAAGCAGCCGTCAGCCAGCAAACAACAACAAAAATAACAAAACAATAACAAGCAACAAAAATATGAGTGAAAATTATTGAAAGCCACTTGCAGCAAAGTGAAAGATGCAAGAGCATAAAAAACTGTTGACTTTGGAAAATAAACAAAACCATGAAAACCCAAAGATTTGCACTAAAAAACAAATTAGCCAAGGAAATCACCGAAACTAATATTCAAGTAAAAGTTCCCAAAAAAAGTCGGGGCGGAAAATGTTTGTGTTTTGTCTTGAAGCTACGTTCCGCCCAGCATTTACATAAATAATTTGAAAACGTTTGGCAGACAGTGCAAACAAGTTGGAAAAATATACGAGAAAGGAAGCTAGTTTTAGAAAGACGAATAATTTATACACTTTAATTTACAAATAATAAACGAAAAGATAGCCAAATACAATAATTATTAACAAAAATTTGAGTTTTAGAAAATAGTCGCAAATATCAAGAGGTTGAATAATTCAAAATGTTTTGATATTTTCTATGTATATATTAGAGTATGACTGTTGGATCGGTTTTGAATAATAAGGTATAAAATATGAAATATATAACTTTTGGAAAATTATCTAAATCAACAAATCAAAATGATTAGAGATACGCTACTTACACACAAAATAAAGCATCTAAAAAAGTTCTGTTTCGTTAGCTTTGAAAATGAATGGGTAAATCGAATATAAACTAAATTGGCGGACAAGACGGACATACGGACAAGCCTGTATTAACGCACAAACACTTTCTTTATTGCGCTGCAAGCGTTGAGAGTATGGAAAAAAATCACAAAAAACTCTTAATAAAAAATTAGTTGAGAGAGCGAATGAAATGTGTCTGTTCATATCTACATATGCAGAGGTATATATAATTTTATTCGTATCTAATCAGAGCGACAGCCCGTCTCCTGGGCCCGCAGCTGGTTGCGTGTCGGGGCATTTATTTATTTATTTATTTATACTTATTGCGCTTACGAGCCGCAGCGAGTCCGAGCCAGCAACTACAGCCAGCTCCAAGCTGACCTCATGAATTCAATGGAAAATAACTCTCAAATCATGGCACAAATAGATCCCACAGAATACAAAATGAAGCAAAAAACACCATTATATTTCTCTTTCGGCGAATGAAAGTACACGAAAAAAGTTGGGATCGCCGAGCAGTTTTGTCATTGTGAAGATTGCAGAAATAAATTTAAAAAGCGGACACGGAATGAAATGATTTAAGTGCTCGCTTTTACTTGAGCTTTGTGTGTGCAGCAGCTGCGTCCGAATTCAGTTTCAATTTATCTTTATAAATTTCAATTTGGCTGCCGGCGACTGCGGCGGCGTAAAAGTGATCGCGCACGCCCTTCTCCCATTGTATCTCACTATTTGTATCTGTATCTGTAACTGTCGGCTAGATGGCGTCGTCAGTTCGTTCGCCCCTTGGCGACAAATGCACCATGTACGCCAGTGTATCTGCTAGATACATTTCACACTAGCACGTTTTCTTTTGGCCACCGGCCAATTGGAACAAAATGCCGGCAACGCGCAAAACATAACGCCAAAAACATCAGTTTATATAGGAACGAACGCATCTTGTCTCCACGAGGAAGAAAGTTTATAAAAAAAAAAATGTTTAAAAAGTTTAAAATTGGTTAAAACTAAAAAAAAAGAGTAACATGGCTTTAATCTGTAACACTTTGGTGGCTATTAATACTTAAAGATGCAATAAATAAGACCAATAAATAGAATTCATTTTAATAGTTTTTCATAGTTATCAAGTTACTTTAAGGAACTAAAAAAGGGTATTTCAAATCCGCTGGTAATTAAGTTTTTTCATGTGCAGATAGCCGATTTCCTCGACGAGAACTTTTACTTAAATTTAGTTTAGTGTCAGTGCATTCCTCTTTGGTAGCCCGCTAATTACAAAGCATTTGCGATCGCTGTTCCCTGGTGATTTCACGTTCAAGTACGCGAAACGCGGGCCTGAATCATCGCAGCTAAATTAAGTGTGCAAATATATGCATACACTCGTATTTAAATTTAAATTCGTCAACCCAACTCCAACTTCAGCTCCAGCCAACCGAACAGCCGAGCAGCAGCGGAGCAGCCATTCGTCGATTGTGAGCAATAAAACAAAATCACAAAGTGCCATCAAACAAACATAAACTCTGAAACGTGCTAAAATCCTAAAGAAATCAAAGAGCTTGCTGCGAAAGTTGTAGAGTGCCCGGTGTTTGTGTGCGTGTATCTGAGTCTCTTAATGTGCCACCCGCAAGATGACATCGCATTCCTACTATAAAGACCGTCTAGGCTTCGATCCCAACGAGCAGCAGAACGAGCATGGCCACCAGCAGGCCACCAGCAACTCGATGAAGCGGAGCAGCTCGCGCCAGACGACGCACCATCATCAAAGCTACCATCATGCCACCAGTAGCAGTCAGTCGCCGGCACGAATCTCCATTTCCCCGGGTGCGGCGGGCGCTGGTAGCAACAATGGCACACTGGAGTACCACCAAGTGCAGAGGGAGCAGAGAGATCGCGAGCTGTACAGCAACAACCACCACCACAGTCATCATCACCAGCACCAGCACCATCGTCACTCGGCCACGGGCAGTGCATCCTCGCCGCTGTACGAGACCGGGTCCAGTCCGGCGGCCCCCAAAAAGGCCAAGCACTCGTCGACTCAGGCACAGCCGCAGGGCGGCTACGAGGATGCCCTCACCCAGTTCAAAGGTAGCATGTCCATTTGGGATCATTTTATAGAAGATTGGGACATAATGCGTAAGTGGGCGAGAAGGATCTCTTCAACCAGGCATGCCGTTCTGTTCCAGTTCCTTGTTGTTGACTCTAACAAAGATTTATTAATTGCCCGAGCGGAAATCATTTGCATTTCAAGTTCGCGCTCCGCTTGTACCTTGTTTTTGTGAATTTCAATTATGAATCCGTCGCGGTTTCATATATACTTGTATATGTTTTGGAGCTTAACTAACTTGGCTTAACCCCTTCTCCCGCGCGAAAACATGTTTTCCACGATTATAAATGACGGAAGCGGAGCTTGGGAGCAAATTATAAAGGGTCAAGGTCGTGACGGCAACTAAAAACGAACACTCTTTAAATACTCGCTCAGAGTCCATAGAAGTTTAGAAGCAAACATTTGTGAGCTTAAATCTTCCCAACTGGTTAAGACTTTTCGGCAGAATTTATGCAAAGACGAGCTAAGCCAATGGAATTTGAAATAGATCTCCAAGAACAAACAAAGTTAAGTTATGCATAAAGATATGGCATTTAAAAATAATAACCACACACGAATAAATTACCTCACTTTTTCGCAATGCAATTCGTATCGTTCGGTAGGTGTTGACATTGCGGATTTTTCAAGGCCTTATCTGTCAAATGATATAGATATACGCAGGAGTATATATACCATAGTTACGACCAAATTCCGACAATCACCAAATAATTTTGTTGACACTTCTTGGACAAACACTTTTGCAGACATTGCTCCGCGTTCGCACCTTTCTTGGCACATCAAATGGTCTTCAAATAAATGTCTGCCCATCCTGACCTTGAGCTTAACTATATTTATAAGGTAGATTGTTCATTAAAGGTCAATTCGCACCCCTAAGAAATCGCTGAATAAATAGGGTGACTAACGTTCTAGATGGATGTGACGAAACCCGATCCTCTCGGCCAACCCGACACCCGAAACTGTCTTAGCAAATTAACAAATTTTTTACTCAGAATTCCACGAATTTCGAAGTGAACTCATTTGTCCAGTTGGCGACGAAAAAAAAAAAAACCAAACGGGTTTATGCTTATTGACTTTTGTAAACATTTATATTGGCTTTTTATGCTGATTGTTATACGTTTTCGATTGCCTGACACTAATTTGCTGGCGCCGTTAGCTTGGAATTTCGTTGGTTTCTCCCTCCCTCCCCTTCATTATTATTATTGGAGATATGAAAAAATAACTCGAATTCCGCTTTAGAAGTGCATTTCCCTGTAGTGAGTTCATAGTTTATATCGGGCAAATGCGTGAAACTCCCTTATCTCCTCGATGAACCGAACGGCCTTCATAAAAAATAATAAAAAAAAAGCAACAATTGAACAACTTTTGGGCCACAATTCTACTTTAAGCGTGCTAATCAATGACAATGACTAAATGCAAAAATAAACATTAACAAATATCAAATAAGCTGCTCTGCTCCGAACTCTTCTGCTCCCAAAACAGTAAAGGCAACAGCAACAACTTAACGAACGTTTAATCGTCGAAAACATTCAACTTAGAACGTGACATCATCACGCGCTCTCCAAACTTAAACCCCATACGAATACGAGTTCCCCTGATAGTGTAGTGTACCTGTGTGTGTGTACCTGTACCTATGGTATTCCAAGTGGTATTTGTGCCGACCAAAGTCGTACACCTTTGCACAATCATTATTTGTGTGAATATTTATGAACTCTTCTGTGTTGTTCTTGGCCTGGCTTAGAGGAAGATAAAAATAAGCCGGATTACGACAAAGTCGCGTTAACTTTTTGCATGCAATCGTGCAGAAAGATTATTGCGGAAAGATTCCTCTTGGGTCGCTCAATGAATGGGATATTTAATGGGCATCATCATCTTGATCTTGCTTGAATCCCGCCTGAATGGAGAATGGCAAACAGATGAGTCAGCGGGCTATTGGAACAAGTTCACGATCGGAGAGAGAGTCGGGAGTCGGGAGTCGGGAGTCGGGCTTATCTTCTGTTCTTGTGTACCTGAAGAGTAAGAAAATAGTTAGCTTAAAGGGTATTGAAGGTTGCTGGAATTGCTTGTGATTCATCAGAAATTGTTTGACAATCTTTTAGCTGAAACAGCTTCAATATATTTTTATGTCGTGTGATTCATAATTACTAATAAGTTTGATTGGATATTAGTTCCTGGAATTAAGCTTATATTTTTCCAGAATCAAGTTTCAGTTATAATATTATATGAAATAATGACTCAAGACATTTTTATTATATTCGATAAGGCAAATCAAATCACACTTTCTAAGAACCTTGTCCGTCCAAGAGAGTTCTCCGCTCAAAGGAGCTTTTTACTGCGTATACATGTGAAAACCTTCACTTAATTTACCAGAAAATGTTTACCATCAATTCTGCTAGTCGATCCATCAAGTATTTGCCAATTAGGTTTGGTCTATCTCTTCTACAAATTGTTTATCAGTAAACACGATGCCATTGTTGACCATAACTAGGTTAATTTTCAGCTCGTTAGACTTATTGTCGCCAAAAAAGATTAAGTACTTTCAAATGGGGGCCTAATGTACGTTGCGATTTATAGTAATATCTTTTCCAAGGGCATTTGAGCTTCGTTACTGTGTTTTTTTTCATATAGTTTAAGAGAGTAAGAAATTGAAGGAAAGAGAATTAAACTGGTTGGATCGTTACTTAGTGTACTCAGGGGTTCTCTGACACTCTGCTTTACACCTTTTTTTTTTTTTATCTTTTTGCGCTTTTGTTTTGCTTTTTAGCTTCTGCTTTGAGTTGTTCGTTATATGACTTGGTTTTCTTATTTGTTCTGTCTTTACTACGTTTATTGTTTTATTTGCTTGACACTCGAATTTATCGGGTTTATCAACCGATTTAATACATTTACAATAGACTTGAGACGTTGTGCGATTGAGTCTTTTTATGGCTCTGCAAAACCCGTCTTCTTTGTTCTCCCCTGATTAGATAATGGAACGAAAAGCAAAAGAGGGGATTTAATTGAAAATAAATTATCATTGCAATACCTTTATGCCTGCATGGAGTTATCAGCCCCAGAGTTCATATTCTCTTACCTCACTAATTGCCGCAAAATTGTCTAACAAATCGGAAATACTTGGGGGTTCTGTGCCGAAAGTTTCGGGTGGGAACATGACCATTAGCTTATCTATCCGATGGGTTATTCCCACACTCCTACACACACACGTCATGTGTCAGGGCAACAAATCAAAGCTAACTCCCTCTTCCTACCGCTTCTTATCGATTTTTTGTTCGTATTTATCAGGCGAAAGAAAACATTGACCAAAGTTTACCGAAGGCCCTGAAAATCGAAAAACACCGATAGGGGGTAGCAGGGAGAGGGTTACGAGCTGAGAAATCACACCCTCAGCACAAACTTTAATAAACCATTAATTAGCAACGGTGGAAACATTTGTTCAAACAAGTTAATTAAGGCCCTAGGCCTGATTATTCAACGCCCGCACTTGAAAACGGCCAGAAATCATTGCCAAAATATCTAGAAATAATCTTGGCGGTAAATTAATAACTTTGTTATGCCCGCCTACGATTGTGGGCGTTTTATTTCAGTTTTTGAGTATTGAGCAGGGTTAACATAAAATATTCATTTCTCAATTAGTGATGGGTGACGCCATACAAGACATGGGCAGAGTCTTCTTTCGGCACAAAACTTCTCAGGCTTTGCATGATTTTTGAATATTTAATCTAAATCTAGTTTTGGATTTTTCTTTTGAATTTATACTAATATGTGAACTCTTTTTCTACCAAATTCCCCCTTTAGATGAACGCGATGCCATTCAGAAGAAGACTTTCACAAAATGGGTTAACAAACATCTGAAAAAGGTAAGTTAAATGAGCGTGGCATCAGATATCAGAGCTTTATATGGCGCTGCACAAACAAAAATAAAACTCTGTTGAAATTTATGAAATATGGTTAGATGTGTAGATCTAAAAGGTATCATAATTTCTTTTCCCCTCCTTACAAGCAGCATTGGAAGTATGCCAAGGTATTAAGCAGTAAACATTAAATTTAATAGTTTTCTTGAGACTTTAGCCAACTGATATTCCTTCGATTTTCAGACCTATACTATGCTACATGTCTGTGTTACCACAAATGGCATACCCTGTTGTTCTCAGTCCGTAAGTCGAGTCGAAAGTCGTAATTTAAACATTTCCCACACGAAATGAGTTTTCATGTTTTAATGTTGTCTTGTTGAGTTTTTATTATGCTTATCCTGGGGCCATTGAAGTCCAACATTATTAATTTACTTAGCTATTCAGCATTGAGCAAGTTTTGAGTTGTTTTTGTTTGTTTGCATGGTTTTTTCCCTTTTAATTTTACTCTCTAATTTATTGACCACATTGAATTCACTTTCAACCTCCAAAATCCTCCCCCAACCAACCTGCAGGCCAATCGTCGTGTGGTGGACTTGTTTGAAGATCTGCGCGATGGTCACAATTTACTTTCACTCCTGGAGGTGCTATCTGGCGAACACCTGGTAAGTTGTTGCTGCCGCAGTTGTGGCCTTTCTTCAATTGATTTCTTAGCAGTTTTGTCACGCTCTCTCGACGTTTTTACTTACACGATTTTCACTTGATATTCCAACAGCCACGCGAGAAGGGTAAAATGCGTTTCCACATGCTGCAGAATGCACAAATGGCACTGGACTTTCTGCGCTACAAGAAGATCAAGCTGGTCAACATACGCGCCGAGGACATTGTCGATGGCAATCCCAAGCTGACGCTGGGTCTGATCTGGACCATTATATTGCACTTCCAGGTGAGTGGCTTAATGCATCATGCATAGTCTGTATTGATTGAGCAATTGGAGCAAAGCTGTGGGCGCGTTGCCTCTGCTGGCTCTGGGTGGGCAGCGATTCAAAGTCAACGAGACAGCGCAACGCGCCGCCCACGTACCGCTGAAGGTGACCCCCCGGTCTAGAGTCGGGCTCTTGTTTTCATTTGGGCGTTCGGCGTCTTGGCGTTTCATCGATTCATTGAGCCCACACAGCTACAGTCTTGACACGCTACAAGCTACGCGATCTACTCGCACTCGGTGTACCTCTGAATTTTTGGCGAACGCGGCGCTGCCTTTTAAGGCAACTCGATTGCCTTCTCTTTGCCACCGCCGCCGCGCCGACTGACTGACACACATAACACATAGCTACAGATCTCGGCTGGCTGTGCTACAGTTCGTCGGCAGCAAGGCCGCGAGTTGGCTTTTAAGCCGCCGGATCGGACGGAGCACGGAGTACGGAGGAGGAGTGGTTTTGGCCACCTACACAACGACAGGCTGTGCGGCAAGGCAAGCTGGCTAGCATGGGGTTGCATTTTAAAACCAAACACTACAATCGGAATTTATTATCTCAACAGTAACAACATAAACACCACAAGGATTTGCGGATTTCGTTTCATATAAAATAAACTTGGAAGTCAATATATGTTCGTCTCAGAAGGGGGAGAATATTATGTTGTGCTCTGGAAAAAAACTTGAAGTGCAAATAATATATTTTAAATTTAAAAATACTTCAAAAATCTCTGTCAAATCTGGGGCACGAGCTTGAATCTTATTCGTCACTGACTCATCGAGCAGATACATTTCCGCAGTATGTGTGTCAACAGTAACTAGCTTGGATATTTCGTAATTCGCGACGAACCCAGATGCATTTTCGAGTCGCTGCTGGATGTGGATGTGTCGCTGTAGCTGCGGCTTGGCTTCGACTTCGCCTGCGACTGCGACTTGATCGATGGCGCACATAAATGCTCAATGATGCTGCCAGTTCACCGACCATGAGGCAGAGGCAACACGCAACAACGGAGGCTGCCAAATGGCGCTCGATTCGATTGAGGCGAACGAACGAATTGTAAATCACTTGACAATGTGAAACTCAATCGCGCGTCACTTACTGTTTTCTGTCTTATTCATTATTTCTTGTCTGCCGCCAAGGATTTATGTATATTTCTGCTGCGCCGCTGCAGTTGTTTGTTGCGGGTGTCTGATGTCATCCGATCTTACACATATGTATATACATTTCGATTTCGTTGGACAAACATTGGCAAAAAATTATGCAAATTCCAACGCCAAAGGCGACTGCTCTCGACTTAAAAGGATATTTCTTGTTTTGCATACCAAATTAAATTGACTTGCAGCGCTGTTCTCAGCCTCGTTTAATTTTCAGTTATCCAAATCGAAAGCGAAATCGTAATCGACATCTTGCAATTATGACATAATTCCTATTTCCATTCGGGTGTTACAAGTTGTTTTGTATATTCAATTAATGACCAGTGATCGGCGTATCAGTGTCTTTTGTGGGTCAACCTCTAAAGATAGCTGAGAGCGAAGCAAAATAATAACAATATTATTAGTTTGCGAGAGCTGGTGCAATTTTCTAAAACGGCAGCCGGCGGCAGTTTGTAACGCTGCTTGGCTTGTAATTAAGTTATAAATTGTTCAAGCAAATCGATTTGATCTATGAACCAACCACAGCAACAATTGCAACAGCCAAAACAAGGCAATCAATCAGTGACGTTACCCTTTTACTTGAGACATAAAAGCCGAGTTCCCCCACAGCATTTTCCTAGAGCTCTTCAATGGGCTTACGAGTGCATATTTATGACACCTTTTAGCTTAATTATTACTGGTTTTACACGAGCCCTACAAAACAGAAATAAATTAAGTTGGTTTTAACAGATAAATTATGGTTAACTGGTTGAAAGAAAAGCTAGCCTATAACTATTTATTGAACACGATAATGTCTATTTCAAAAAGCTTGTTTTGACTATTAGCGAAACTGACTTATTAAAATTAGAAACTGCAAAAAACTAAATACAACTTCGCAGCGTAGTAAAGTTTTCACCGACAGCGGGGGACATATTTTTAAGCTCTAACTACGTAACTACTACTCACTTTTATACATTTTAATGTGGCTTATAATTTATTTTATCTGGCTCATGTGTTACGCGATTTAATGCTTTCAGTACCCTTTTAGCGCCCTATCGAGAGCCACAAATCTTGGTATAACCTTGCGGCTGCCACGTAAACTTCCTAAGCCGGCTCAATTGCTAAATTTAAATAATAAATTGTTCCGGACAACAACGCCGGAGTCCCCCAAGGGGACACGGTGTGCCGAATCGTCGAGATCTGTGTGTCGAATTATTCTGACAAACGTTTTCATTATGGGGAGGCATCAAGATAATTTTCCGAACAATTTGCCATTTTTCATTGCTCGTTAGTTGGCGGGCAGCTATTCCTCCAACAACTCTCCCAGTTAGAGGAGTGGTGCGGATATGTGTGCCGGCCGTTTATATTTGGCCAAGATGCCATAACCAACTTGATGTTTAGCCAGGGCGCCCAGGCATGAAAAGTAACGCCTCGAAAGAAAGCCAAAAATACTACTCCTCGTACGTACATAGGTACAATGGATTGAATGGTCGAAAGACCAGACATATTCTCACGTCATCGTTCGAAGTTGAAAAGATTATTATTTTTTCGCTGGGGATTTCTGTTTGTGGCATTTGATTTATTATAATACGCCACGGTATGTGTTACAATAAACTCAATGCCAATGGCAGGTGGGGAACGGCGGCAGAGACAATAACGAGAATTACTTTATAAAAATCAGGTGGAATAAAAGACGAGATGTTGATTTGTTTGTGCCCCTGCCTGTGTCCATGACATCAGCGATCCCTCAGCCAGAGATTCTTGCCACTGTCGAAATGAAAGACTTCAACGCAGGCACCGAACTCGACCAGCTGTGGCTGTCTAGCTCGTCAAATGGCCAAAATGGAATGCTAACAGCAAAAGCAGCAAAAAATCAACAAAAATACAAATAACAACAATAACCGATGCACTTATTTGACTCAATTTATGACATTGATGACTGAATTTTTGAATAGCTTTCGGTGTAGTGTGTGGGTTGCTTCGCCGAGATCTCGATCTCGATCTCGATCTGGACCTCGTCCGAGTGTCGAAATCTATCTATAGCCATCGCAGATAAAAACAAACAGAGTTTCATTAATAAATCGATAGCTGGCCCATGCTCAAATAAGGTAATGAGCACCGCCTCTCTCTTTTGCGTAATGACTTGCCATCTCTTTCGAAGGTATGCAAATCCGTCAAGATCTGCTGCTGCTGTCAAAATCGAGAATAGTTGTTTGCACTTGACGAGCGTTTACAAGCGTGTAAGCGTGTTTCAAATGACTCGTAATTAATTTTCAATGGACACACACCACCAGCAGATAGCTATATATTTCAAGTATGTGGATGAAATTACAAATTACAGCGAGCGGGTCAGGTAAATACTTTGCTAGCTGCCGATATTGATGATGAGCCCACACGGTGATATCCCAAGGAATGCTGGACGTATTTGGCGTGACACCTACAATGCTTCGACACTCACCCACTAGTTCCGTTCGGTGTCTTTAGGGTAATAACTAGAACATGGGGGTGAACAGTTAACAATTCTATAATCATATTTTAGAAGAAAATAATTTAATGTAGTTTCTTGAAGTTAGGAGAATAGAAAAGATTGGTGAAGTATATTAGTCACAATTAAAAATTTCAAAATTTATTTATTTTATTATTTTTTTTATATTTAGTATGTATATATGCAAAGCTTGAACACATTGGGAATTATAGCAACCCAAAGGAGGACATTTAACAAAAGCTACCAATTTCGATATAATTTAGATTAGTTGGAATATTATTATTATTATTATTGATATTATTATTTGTCTTCATTATATATACTTCTATGATAACATACATCCGAGGCTAGAACACAGGCTAACATACCTGAAAAGTGTTTTCTTGATTACACTTTTTAACGATTTAAAATTCTCTAGGATAAGATAGTCTCGCAGGGTTAGTGATCATTGGCAGAGCTACTGGTTCCACTTTGTTTTCCCACCACAAACAACACATTTCAAGTGCAAAACGCTGCTCAAATTACGAATAGTGGCAAACATAATGCGGCATTTGTTTACTGGGTTGCATCATATCGGTATTAATAAGAATATATGTCCAATACAACGAGTGCGAGTAGTACTTACCAGTACCTACCCGCCGTGCATTGCTCCCCCTGCTGCTACTACTGCTGCTGTGGCAGCGGCTAATTAGATTTGCAATTTAGTTGCACAGTTCCAGAGGGGCCTCAAGGTGTGGGGTCTACTATGTGTGTTGACTGTAGCGATTCGAGAGTGTGTGTGAATCGAAAAACAACTGACAGCAGTTAAGAGTATTTATTACCCATACATAAATATGGCCAGCAAATATGCCGGGCCAGCTGTAGTGGCTGCCTTTTACTCCATATAGGGCATCGCCACCGGGGGGTTTAAGGCATGTAACATGCTAATTAACCCATGTTGGCAGTACGCGAGCGAGTGTGTCGAGTGTTTGTGTCTTGCACACAATCGGGAATCACAGGCAGGCACTTCCGTCTGGTTAGCTCAGCCTCGTATATAGATTTCCAGACACCCACTCGAATAATGAGTCGGACTTTCGAAGTGCAAGTGCAATAGTTCTCTGAGCCACCTTATTTGGCCGGAGATTGATGGGGGAAATGCATGCAATGTGTCGGTAATTGTTGCTAATTTGCATTAATTATAATTTAGTGCTACCCTTGGGCTATTATATAAATATGTGCAATATTTCACTGAGGTTCGATAGGGATCGGTACGCTTTTTAATTGATAGAAATAACATACATATATGATTTAAGGATATATTATTCAGTTTTTAATCACACATATCATGTGTCACCTATTACTAATGAGGTTTTTAGTTAATTGTGTAATAAAATCTTCATCGCAAGAAGACTAAATCAAGTCATTTGTATATTTCTTACCTTTTTCTGCAAGTGGTTCTTCTTTTCCTGCCTTTTCACTAGTTTCTTTTTTCCCCTCTCTTTCCGGTGTGGTATGTTCTTCGCCGAGGTAAACCTGTTAACATCATTGGTCATTTCTGTTTTTGCCGGGTTTTTGGGTCACTCTGTAATGCAATGTAATGAGTTGGTCGTGATGTCTTATGAGATTTAAATTAAAATGGCGAAGACCCAAAAATACCATGGGGTCATTCCAAATCGCAGTTCTCTTTTCTTCTTATTCTTTGACTATTTTTAGTGTTTTACCTTTTTTTGTTTTGTCTTTTTTAATCAAAACTCGTTGTTA
>VNKB01012020.1:0-30005 GCA_008042735.1 Drosophila leontia
ACACATATTTCTATTTCTATTATAAGAGGTGATTTCATTTTCTCAAGAAGTCTATTCTTTATATTTTTATTTCTTTGGCCAACATACCCCTCAAGATTCTTGTTTTTCTTTCACACATTTCGCTGTTATGTGGAACGGTTAATCCAAGGTCTTTTTTAAGCTCTATTATGTAAAAGAGCCAAGCAAGCATTTTATTTTTCTTTTATTTAATGTCACAAGCTCAATAAAATTATCTATGGCTGCTTTAATTAAAGTTACTTTGGCCCCACCAAGTTGTAAGCCATATTTATGTTGAGCTAAAAGGGCAGTAGCTTAGAGTTTCTTGATTTCAGGGGGGTTTTGTTTTAAAAGTGTATATTATATTAAGTTTAAATATAAGTAATTATATTATATTATAAATAATAAAAATATGCATGAACTGTAAGTCCCCCTTAGCCCCGACCCTGGCCCCACCACAGCTCGTATATCTTGCTAGCCAAGTTTGCTGTTCTGCTTTGGTAGAAACTACATAGCAAAGAGATTCATTCACTCATTCATTCATTCCGAACGCTGCTTGTTGAGCTTTTGTGTGTCTAAATGAGAAGGAATTNACTTATTTCAGAAAAAATCGCAAAACTTTAACTTTTACAAAGCAGAAGCAAACGCCTTAAAAGTGCGGGAAAATATATTTAGGTGTGAACAGAAAAATTAAGTAAGCTTCACTCGCTCACGAATGCGTGACTATGGATTAGAAAAATATAGTAGCATCAAAATAAATATTGGGGGGATTTTAGTTTTCAAAATAAATAAAAATATGAACTAAATTTTAACCTTTAATTTTATATTTATTGCCTGCCAGATTGGCTCAATCGACCACTGTGCGCTGCTTGTTGAGCTTTTGTGTGTCTAAATGAGAAGGAATTTAAACACAGAATTAAGCTGGGAAAAAGTAACAAATTTTCTAGTGAAAAAAAATCTAAAACACGTTTTATCACCCGGCAAGGCCGCACAAAATTCGAGCCACCAGACGAACTCCAGGTCGCAGCACCACCTGGCAACTGATGAAGACGCGTCTTGTGCGCCCTGTCAGTCATCCCCCCTTGAAAAGCTGCCCCTCTATACACAGAAATAAAATACAGATAAAAAATTGAGGATTATAATAATATCTTAGAGTTTTTGGAACTATTTTTTTTATTTTAGTAGATTAATTTGTTTATGGCTGGTCTTTCATTGGTTTTATTTTTGTAGACTACAAAGTTTATTAAATACATTACTAACACATCTCTCATAATTTTAATAATTTGTGATATTTTAAATTCGAAGAAGTTTGTCAATTAAATTATTTATTTATCCTCTCGTCACACGAATTTTAATATAATTTTTTCGCTGTCTATTCATCTCATTGAGGTCTCCCTTCTTTGTGGTTCGTCTGGCGAAATTTCCATTTCGTTAAATGCAGAGAATTTACGAGCTTTCTGGCTGCACGTGCACCACATGTCCTTTCCGTCCGAAATGCTTTACGAGTTTTTGCCGTCGTCCTTTTGCCGGCGGGTGCTGGTTTGGGGGAATTTTCTAAATTTTTCTTTCTGTCCCCGACTTGAATGTTATTGAACTTTGGCGTCTCGACGTCTGTGACAGAAGCGAATAAGTTTTTTGGATAACGCAAATAAATTTTAAGCAGTCCCCGAGGACTCTGGCCGAAATAACTAAACAGAAATATACAAATTCAAGGAATATATATACATACACACTACAACTATGGTAAAGCTAGTGCATTTGTGTCAATAACCCTTATTAGGGGAAAAGCACAAAACTCCCACAAGTCATGCAAAGCTCATGCAATTTTCTCGGAAAATTGTCGACAACGACATTCTGCAAATTCCTTTTGGCAGACACAAGTTTTTCGTTGAAAGAAACTAAAGTTCCATCGATAATTGCTTAAAAAGTGTTGCAATTAGAGGGAGTGAAACCCCTTCTTCTAATGGTTTTGTTGTGCTGCTAAAAATAAATGCAAATCACCTTTTAGTTGGATGTTATCACCAGGAAAAACATCTAACCAAAACCCTATCTGTCCCACATGCCACGCCCTCGTCGCCACCAGGAACCCCCTTTGTCCTTCATTAAAAGCATTAACATTGCCAGTGGGGGAGAAAAAAATAGCAAAAACTGAACTAAAGATGCAATTTAAACGATGCTGTTGGGATGCCCACTTAGTTTAAGGCCCAGCGAGGAGAGGCTTAGGCTGGGGATTATGAATTTGAATTAAGTATTATATACTATATATATTTATTTTATTTATTAATAATAGTATTTTCTATTTGTATATATATCTACCTAGTTAATGTTTTCTTTGGTTTGCCTTTAAGATCCAACATTTCAATTAAGAATTGTTGAGAATATTGATATATATCACCAAATTTTTATCATAATTTCCAGAAATTACAGGCTACGAAGGAATCGACTTCATATACATCTCAGAGGACGCACTACACCCACTCCTCATGCACACCATGGGCGTGTGCCTTTGCGGGGATGCCTGTGGGAGGTGTGTTCTATTCTCCAGCACACGCTGCCCACTTGACTGGCTTGGGTGACGTGACTCCCTGAAATATGCAATGGTTTTTTGTTATGTTGCTACCAGACTTTCGCATTTCGCCCACTTTACGGCTCCGAATGGCATTTTCCCAACCCTTCTTGGCCTGAAGGGGTTGCACATTCGCCGCTTTTGTTTGGACTTTTGTGCAGCGTCGCCGCTTGGGTGTTTTAATGGGTTGCTTCAGCCGGGCCAGCAGGGTGCATCTGTGCGGGTGCTTAGCGCTTTATTTTCATTAACATTTGCAAGTTGCCTCTTCGGATTGCTTTAATTTACAGGGGACAAAGGCAAAGCGGCGCATGCGTTGGGGGAGCTGTAAGCTAACAGAGTCCCTGCAATTAGCAGGTCGGATTTTCCTAGGTGTAATGATAGGTTTTGGCAAAGAGTCGTGCATGACATGATATCTTATGGTACATATATCTGAATGACACCTTCTTTATGGCGTACAGTTCCGGAAAAGGCTAAAAGGTATGCAAAAGCGAATAAAATTCGATTAAGCATCATAGACAAAGGGGAAGCACCCTTTGTACCTTTTACTTTTCCGTCTCCTCCTTCAACCGCTATTAAATTATTAAAGCCACTGTCGACACAAAAAAACAGAAAAAAGGTAAAAGCTTTTATTGATTTTCATAGGGGCACTGAGAGAAAAATATTATATATTTAAAATTGGGGTTTAGACTTTAAAGTACCTAAAAATTGTTTCTATACAGAGAATTTTCTTGAGCGTCTAAGTTTAGGTTTATGTTTAGGGATCAAGAACACCTAAAATATTTTAATTAATATCTAATTATTAATATAATAATTTTCTATACAAAGCAAAGTTTAAATATAACATAACTAAGCCAAAAAAAGCAATAAATTCAATTCGGAAAGCTATTCTATGCTAGCTTTTTTTAGATTAACATATCTTTAAACTAAATTTAATTGTGTAGAAATTAAAATGTTTGCCAATTTTTCACAATTTTAAGGATGTAACCCCTTATCAAATTTAAAAAAAATTAAAAAAAAAATTTCCCGGACAAGGGTAGAAGGACTTGCTATTTCATGCTGATAATGGATATATATTATTTATTGGGTCGGAAATGACTCCTTTACTTTGTCACAAGCTTTTTACTTAAATTATAATACACTATAAATACTTTTTCCCACTCATTTTCTCTCTCTGTACCCCATGTTTGCGGTTTCCCAATATAAAAAGAGACCCCATTTAAAGAGACGGGTCGACATCCTCGGCTGTTGTTGTTTCAAATTGACAATATAGAAACATTACAAGGTTCGCAAGGTTGGGGTTGAAAGCGGCAACATATGGTGGCTTCCAGGCGAGAGAGCGTAGAGCTTTCGCCTTCCAGTGAAGAACATATGGGAGTGTAAAGTCCTTTCGTGGGAAATACACCCTAGAATATAGCCAGCTTTATCGATAACAGCCACCCCCATCAGCTGATAACAAGAGCTTTCCCCGATAGCTGTGGGTGACAAAAGCTGTCAGGAGAATGTTCACAAATTTCCTGGACACTTCCATTGGTTTACATTTTCAGCCGCTTAACGTTTTCTGTCATCTTCTAATATGAATATCAAATAAAAATATAAATTAAAGCAACTGCAAACCAGTAAACAATTCTAAACCCGAGAAAGTCCATGGCTGTAATTATTTCAAGGCGTTGAAGTGTGAACAAAGGAAAAGCGTGTGCGGAAGAAGAAAAGTCCAAAAATCAATAAGCGTGTAAAATTTGTAAACACGACAAGCCCTCGACCAGCCTCTCTGGATCTCTCTCTTTCCCCGGGTAACCACCCCCTCTCAATACCCATACCCCCGGTGAACTGTGACCGCCAGCTGCCCAAAAAGTAAAAAAAAAAATAAATAAAAGAAAGACTTGGGGCGTAAACATAAAACCACAAAAAATAACCATTAACCGTCACAATGATGGCCATTTGCGTGCTGTTACTGACGATGATGATCGCTGGAGCAGCGGCCACCGCAGAGCAGGTGGAGTACCTGGATACCCATCCGCGGCAATCGATGCCAGCGGATTACGATCACCGATTGAGCAAGCGCATGGATCTGGAGGTGTGCATAGGTGAGATTCGCTACACACTTAAAATCATTTTCAGATTTTAATAAAACCTATAAAACCTTACCCCCTAGGCCACTTTGATGTCCACAAAAATACCATAATTCGCACAGGAGAATCCCAAGCTATTGGCGGAAAGTATCTCCAGGGCCTCGAGCTGGACACCATTGAGGAGTGCGAGCGTCTCTGCTGTGAGACGGATGCTTGCGATGTGTACATCTTTGAGCGGAAGACCGGCGGCTACTGCTATCTCTTCGAGTGCGGTCCGCCCGAGAACTTCCACTGCAAGTTTACGCGGCACTCCAACTACACGAGCGCCGTATTGACCCCGCAGGCACGGCAGACCAGCGAACTGGCCAGCACTCCGCGACCACAGCTGCCGCACATACCCAGTAACAATATTTCGCAGCAAGAGTGGGAGCTAAGCAACCTCAAGCTAAAGCCGGAAGCGATTGACAAGCCCTCGGTGGCCTCGCCAGCGGTGGCTCCCACCGGCTCGGGGGGATCTGGAACTGGAGTGGGTGTGGCCCAAGCCCAAGCAGTTAACCCAGTTCAAAGTGGTGAGTTGTGGGTTTGATACTCTGGGATATGTGGGGTATATATAAATCTACTGTGTCTTCCATATGAGAAAAGTAGGTTTTAATTTGAAAGCTACTGAAGGGAGAAGATACCATTCCTCTTTTACATAAAAATAAATTTATATTTCTGAGCTAGGAACCTTTGAAGAATGCAACACTTTTAAGGTTCATTAAGTCCGGGGTATATTTTAGTCGTTATATACTATGTTGCTATTTAAATAAATAACTAACTTTGCTCGATTTTAGTTCCCATTGCGCATTGTAGCCGCTTCCAGTTCACCTGCCATTCCGGTGAGTGCATTGCAGTGTACAACGCCTGTGATGGCATTCCCCAGTGCGAAGATGGCAGCGATGAGGGACCGGAAGTGAGTTAACCCTCCCCTTGCAGTGATCGTGGTTTGAGCTAACTAACTAACCCACTTTTCAGTGCGATGCCGTATCATCGAGTGCCACGAAATCGAGTGGCAGCAGCAGCAGTAGCGTGGAGCCCGTGAAGCCAATGGTGCAGCAATATCTACCTGTGCAGAACGTGCAGCAGCAATTACAGGTAGCCGCTCAGCAGCAGCAGCAGCAACAACAACAGCAGCAGCAGCCACAACATGTCATTGTTCTGGGGCCACCTCCTCCGCCGCCACCACCACCGCCCATGGTCAACAATCGCGAAGATGCCGCTGCTTGGGCCAACCGCAAGATGATTACCGAGGGGCAGCAGCAACAACAGCCGCAGCAGCAACAGGGAGGAAGCATAGCCACAGGTAAATATATATTATAAACTCGTTAGTGGAAGAAACTGCCAATTAAAGTAATAAAATCTGGGACAAATTTAATTTTAATTAAAATAATGCGTGTTTTATACTTCAAAAAATATATATAAAATTGATTCAAAATTAATTTCTTTATTTTGTTTAAAATTAAAGAAAAAATCAAATAAATTATATAAAGTTAAAGCTAAAGCTATAATATAAAGTTAGTTATAAAGCCCTAACAGATCCTTTTCAATTTTAAATCTATCTCAATCTCAACTACATTTCTGTGATTTTCCACAAAGCTAACACTATAAATTTTAAAATATATTAACCCCACGACTAAGTGACTTTGTCTTTTGCCTTAGTTTTTTCTCTTTGTACTTTTAACATTTTAATTAAAGTCGATTGGATGTCCAGCAGCAATTAGACCCCAAGCGACTGACAAAACTAAAAATTAAGTAAATATTTATGAGGGAAAGGGAGCATCCCCGGAGGAGTCTCTGGCGCCCAGTGTGCGCGACATTAGCACACAAATTGGAGACATTGGAGCGCACGCAATAATCGCACTGCCATGATGGCCAGCTGCTTGCCTTTCCCTGAGCACACAAGCTTTTCTTCTGGGAAAATCGCAAATTGCCCATCAGTTTTCATTGTGTGAAACGCAGGAGATGGGGCTGCCGTCGCTCAAAATTGATTTACGGATGTGGTGTGTGGTGTAGTGTGTGTGTTCGTGTTGTGGGTCTCTGTTGTCTACTTGTAATTAATTCAATTAGCTGTGCGTTAAGCTGGGAGACACACTTCTTACTTCCTTGTGCCGCCTTCCACTTTTTTTTTTGCAGATGAGCAGAGCCACATCTTCAGTCACAAAGGCGGCCTCCAGTTACAGCCACCGTCGGCGAGTGTCCAGGTTCAGGGGCAGCAGACACAGGGAGGTGCAGCAATTGTCCAGCAAGTTCAGGGGCAATCAACACCGCTCCAAGTGTCTGCCTATGACAGCAATCAAGCCATGTACGGAATGTCGCTGCCACGCTCCGGAATGTATGTTTCCCAGCAGCAGCAGCCACTCCAGAATCCCCAGCAGCAGCTCCAGGCAGCTTCCTCTGGCCAACAAATGTCTCCAAATGTGGTGTGGCCCCAACAGCAGCAACAGCCACAGTTGCCGGTGCAACAGCAACCACAACAGCAACTGAGTCAGGTCTATGCTGCAGCTGCTCCAGCTCCGCCAGTTCAGCACCAAACGGCGGCAATGCTGCCAGTCCTGAATGCTGCACCGGCTCAGGGCAAAAACCAGGCTCCCTCTGCTGATGGGGATTACGAGGATTACGACGAGGAAACCTACACAGAGGCCCCAAAAAAGGTAGTAAGCTTACACCCTAATCTCTCCTATATTTTAATAATTTAATCTTTAGAAGCAACACAAGCACAAGAAGGTAAAAGCCAAAACAGTCAAGGATCCCATCGAACTGGCCTTGGAGCAGAATAAGCAACAGCAGGAGACGGCAGCGGCTGCATCACTGCCATCGGCAACTCTGCTTGTTCCCGTTTCTGCCGTACACGAGCAGTACAAGATGATACACGAGAATCTGGCGATGGAGTTCCGGGACCACGACGGCCATTCGGAGCGTCCTGGCGGAGCTGTGCTCTCGCTGACTCTAGGCCTGCTGGTCACTGCCGCCTTGGCCATTCTCATTGGCTGCCGGATGCGCACGGTTAGCCGGAGGGCACGGCGTTTGGGCGGCAAGACGCCCTACTCTCAGGAGGCCGACTTCCTGGTCAATGGCATGTATCTCTAAGGGAGGACATTCGTCGGTGTCGGGAACAGGGGGGTTGGCCAAGATTTTCGTTGTTCCACAAGCAGCGATGGGAAGCGTAAATATTATAATTATTTATGATGTAATAAATGTAATAAGAAACATATTTTATATAAACAATGATACCAATGTATATCGAATAAAATTTAAATTAAATTATTTACCAGAAAGAGTGTCAAAAAATTCTTATAAAATAATACCAAGATCATGTCAATGGAGTTCCGGGACCACACAAAAACTTGCAATTGGAAATGCATTTATAGATTTAAAAAAAGTATTAAAAAACACCCAGCCTTTTAAATTTTCCATTATTTTTTATTTAAGATCATTTTCCATCCTCGATTTCACTTTCTTTTTTGTTTACGAAAAAACTTACAATTAGTTTTCTTTTTTTATGCAATTTGTTGTTTCAGTTTTTCTCTTGGATGTGACAATTTTTAGTCATTAAAACTACAACATAATAGGAAGTTGGTTTGTTTATATATTTTCGCTTTCTGTTGTTCTTTTTATAGATCAGCTCCATACTCTCTGCCTCCATTTCAAGCCCAAAATCAATGTTAATGCTCATATATATGTTTTCTAAAAGGTATTTGGCCAAAAAACTAATTTCAAACGCTTACAGATATCACATTAAGAAATTAAAACCGAATCGAATTTAAATATATATAAATAACAAAAACTTGTGTATTTTCGTTTTGGAATTTGGAATAGGGGTTGTCTTAAGTTTTGTATACATAGATTTATTTCGTTTTTTATCGTTTTCCACTCCACACATTTAGTCTTTTGTTGTTGAGAATTTTCCTTGCTGTGGCCAGTTTTCCGTTTTGTTTGTTTTGCGATTGAGAAAATATCATTATCGAAGTTTGATGCCCTGACATTGTTGGTTGTGTGTTATCAATATATATATATATAATTTTTGTTACAAGTATTACGCATTAAAATAGGCTCTTTCTTTACTCGTTAGCTCCATTTTTCACCTAACACTGTACACATATAATGTAAACTAGTTGTATTTCTATTTATTTATGCAGTTGAATAGTTTATAGTTTAATGTGTCAATATGTGCAATTTAATATGCAATTTCTTGTCGAATGTGTGTCTCTTTTCCGCTCAACTCGTGTCAATGTTTTTCGTTTGCTAAGCGATCTAAAACATAACGCATTTATCTCCAAATGTTTGTTTTTTACAAGTCTTGTGTATAAACTCGATATAAATATGAATGGGGATTGGGATCGACTATTTTCCTGGCTGTTCACGGCTGCTCTTCCGTACGTGTTATGTTAATTGTTACTGTTAATTTAATAGTTAGTGTAGTTTAATATATATTTTTATAAAATAGGCTTCCTCCTTAGCAAGATGCGAATTTTCGTTTCTGTTGTTGAAGTTTTCGGTAGATTGTGGTACATGTACGAAGCCAGATCTTACGCATCATGTTGCGTACCTGTTAAGGCATTTTACAAATATATAATATATATATCGTTTAATTATTATAACTAGTAGACTCACCGCTTTGTCCAGAGACGCGCAATTCGATCATGCTCCTCTCGATTTTGCAAATATTGCGTGGCAATACTGCCGACCAGCGGATCGGCTGCAAAGGATGATACAATTAATTAAAGATGTTTACATATAATTTTTAATATTCAAAAAAATCAATTTTCTATTCCCTTACCTGGATTACAGTCTGTGAGCAGGGAGCAAATTGACAGCAACACCTTTGATATGGTCAGCGCCGGCGACCAATTGTCCTTGAGTATGTCCAGGCAGATCACGCCCTGGCTGTTGATATTACAGTGATAGATGCGCGTACGGAACGTGACTTTGGGCGGCTTAAAGGGATATTCCGGCGAGAAGTGTATATCGAGAAAGAATACTCCGCCCTCGTAGACGGAGCCCGGTGGTCCCAGGATGGTCGAAACCCATTCGTACAGATTGTCGCCCTTCGGCCCGGCACTGCAATTGGGCGGCGGGTCTAGTGTGATCTCGGCCAGCTCCTTTTGTATGCGCTTGGCCGAGGTGCCCAACGACTTGGATATCCTGGGCGTGGGCTTAGTCTCCTTGCGCGGCTCATCAGCGCTGCCGGTATTGCTGCCAGAGGCACCGCCATTGGCATTGGCACCGCGGCCACCGCGAGCAGGTGTCGTGGCGGCTGCGGCTGTGGTTTGATTGGCGTTGCTGGCATTGCTGGTTGCTGTGCTGGGTGCGCTGGCATTAGAGCTAGCGCTGGAGGTGGCTACCTCGGTGGCACTGCCTGCGGCTGGCGTTGAAGACATGACTATTATTTAACTCCGAGCGGCTGTAACGACATAGAGTTTAGATTAATCAGTTGCAGAAATAATTGTTGAGTGGCTTGCTTTGTGAGGCAGGGAAAATGTGATGATTTTAAAGGATCTGAGGCTGCTTTGATTATATATAAATTAATTTAACTTGGCTATTTTTAATTGTAAATATCTGAAACCTTTGATTCTAGAGTTTATTTCAAAATCAATATCCTGATAGAATAAAATTCTTCATAGAACTATTCTTTTGTTTTTATAAATTTATAAATTTAATTTTATAATTTAAGCCATAGTACTATATCCTATAGTTCCCTGTAAGAGCACCCATTGTTTACCAATGTAAACTCTAAAGGCCTTCGCCTGCATGTGACCCTCCGAGCCCCACAGGGTCCTTGACCTGGTTTACAGCTCAAACAGAGAGAGGAGTTCACAGTGGAGCCTACTCGACTTTGTTTTTGACAGCAACGGCGCGCAGGGGATTGCCTTTTTTCGCACTAACGCACACACTTTTTTATTGGCCGGGGGCAGCGGCCATTTTGGCAAAAACCCTTCGACGAAGCGCAAGGGCCTACTACGGTAGACATGGGCATTACGGCGACCCTGGAATGGGCTAAACGGTTCCGTGCAAGCCAAAAACAGACTTTCAGCTGCAGGCGACGCTGCATGCGGCAAAAAATCAATCGGCAGTAGACATTTGCAAAACGCGTTGCCGCTGCCGCCGCCGTCGATTATGATGCCGCCGCTGCTCCTCGCGTCGCGCTATTTGCAGCATGATTGCTCACAATTTCCCGGAACGGAGTGCGGCCGATTAAGCAGAGCAATGGTGGCTGGCTTTCCACTGATACTCACCTCGTTGTCGCAGTTAATTTCGCTTTTTTTCTATCACAACACTTGCGAAAACGTCTCGCTCGCCTCAGTCGCCTGCTGCTGCCCTCTCGCTCGCACTTGTGCGCCTTCGGCCTTCGCTGTGGGTGGGCGTGCAGCTCCTATCCTGCTCTGCTCGCGTCGTCCGTGCCGGGCGGTATGTGGGCGTGTATCGCGACAAAATTGGCACCTTCGCGGGCGTCTTTATTTGCTTAAAATCGGTCTTTGCAAATTTGATTGGGGAAAAAGCCGTCTTTATCTTTGATTCAGAGTGGCCGCGTCGCGACGTTTTAAAAATGCCACGGAAAATACCGCAAAATGCATGAAATATACCAAAAAGTACACCAGATAAAGCTATCGATTTTGCTTATCGACAATCGGCTGCCACGGTCTGGCAACTCTTATATCAAATATCATTTTCCACTATATGGCAACCATGACGGCATATCCTATAGTTTAAATAATATTTAACAAAATGTATTCATTTAACAGTTTTTACTTTAAACTTATCTCGTATTTATTTTTTTTTTCTACAAAATTAGGTTTACTTGATCTCCACATCGTCTGCTACCGCCTTGCGGGACTTGAAAATGCGTACGGAGTTGTCGGCGCCGCCAGAGATGATGTACTTCGGGTTGGACCAGTCGATGTCGAGGACCTTTTCGCCATGACCCAGCAGGTCGTACAGCGGGGCCTTGGGACTCCTGCAGTCCCACAGCTTGTTCTGGTTGTCGTAGGCACCGGAGACGAATAGGAACTCCTCCGTGGTGGACCACATGACGGTCTGCACCCAGGCATTGTGTCCGAGGTAGGTGTTGCGCACCACAGAACCCTCTGAAAAGGCAAATTAAGATAATTTTAGTCAAACTTCATAGATAAAAATAAAGAAAGGTGATCCTACGGTTTGTTCTGGCATCGTAGAGCCTCAGGTTCTTATCCGCCGAGGCCGTCAGTATCAGGCGGTTCAGCTTGGAGTAGCTGGCATCGAAAATGGACTTGTTGGTGGATATCTCGGTCTTGATGCCCTCGAGGCTCAGGTCCCAGACCTTCAGAGTGTGATCCCAGCTACCGGTGAGCAGAGTAGAGGCATCCATCCACTGAACGGCTGAGATGCTCTCCCGATGTCCCTGTAGCGTCATTTTGGGCGTCTGCAACGAAAGAAAAGTTTAAAAAGAACACCAAGCTAGAAAATCAAGTTAGTACGCACCCTCACACCGCTCTCCTTCATCCGCTTGGACGTGCCCTCGGCGGAGTCTTCCAGCTCGGCGGACCACACCTTAAGCATGGTGTCCCAGGAGCCTGTGGCGAATCGCTGGCCATCGGGGCTAACGCTGACACTATCGACGCCACGCTCGTGGCCCTTGCAAACCGAGACGCACTCTACCGAATTGGCGGCCACGTTCCACTGCCAAAGCATGGCCGTCTGATCCTGCGAAGTGGAGACAAAGCGACCTTTCTCCTCGTCTAGGGATATCCAGTCCACCGCCTTGATGGGCGCCGTGTGACCGGGAATGGTGAGGATGTGCTTGCCCTTGTTGGTCCAGATATTCAGTGTGTTGTCGTAGCAGCCGCTAAGGATCCACTTGCCGCTGGCTTTCACTGCCGACACCCAATCGTCGTGCAGCAGGCAATCCTGTGGTTCTGGTGCCGGAAAACGCTCAACATACTCGATCTCAATGGCGTCCTCAAAGCTGATGGCCTTCTCCCGCAGGTGGTCGCACAGTCGGCCGCGCAGATATTCGTCAAACACCAGGAAGTCGAAGTCCACGACGGCGCCATCCTTCTGCTGGAGCAACGCGTTGACGAAAGTGTTCAGTTCCACGGTGGCCACGGTTCCATCGATGGCGTAGGGCACATCCGGCACGGCATAACTGGGGAGATACTCTGGGAATTACACTTTCATTCACATTTCTGAGGGATACTCACTGTTCTTGCTTGGTTTTGAGGTGCACCTGCACCTGCCCCTCGCCGTTTTCCACATCCATCACCGGGCCCACGTGCGTTTTTCCTAAGCGGTACAAGTTTCTCTCGCGAATCGGCGTTTGTGCCGCAACTGTTACTGCCTTTTGTGGCGTCACTTCGAAGGCCCAGGACTGGTTAAACCGGGCAATAATTAAAGCTATTAAGGTTTTAATAAAGTTAACAAAAAGCGTGTTTTTAAGAGCGAATTAGAGATGCAAGAACCTCGATAATAAAGTGGTGAAAGCTATCGAGAAACATTTGGCGTTGCCAGACTTTGATTAGGTAATATCGAACTGTCTTGAAACGGCACTGCCGGACTGAAGGAACAAATTGATTTAGAAGGGCGGGAAGCAACGGTTTTTTGAATTTATTCTAACTTTTTGTAATTAAAAAAAAAAAAAATGTTTTCCTTAAAACATATAAAGAAAATCATTTAAATTAAAATAAATGGCTATAGTTACGAAATTGCCTTAAAATAAAGTTTATCATCTGGTTTAGCCGATCATAAAACTATACCACTTTGTTACAACATTAAAATACAAGCTAAAACTAATATTTATAAAAAATATTCGAGCTAAATTTGCAACATTTAATAATTAAACATTTTTTGCAAGCCAAGCAGGCGCCGATGTCGATGCCGACGATTTGCTGTAATTTGGTTTCTTGCTCTCCCACTTCCCCTCCGCTTGCTCGTCTTACGCAAAAAACGGAAAAATAAAAAACGACCAGCCGTGGCAGCAATTTGTAAATGACTCTTCAAAGACTGGTAATTGTTAATCTGTTATGTTTCTTCTTTTTGATTTTGGCTATTAATACGTACCAGATGGCACCTGAAAGACCACTTTTGTGGCTAACTGCGCACTGGAAGGTTAAATGCCACTTGACATTTCCGAAGTGGCGCTTAACCTTCGCATTAAAATTGGACAAATGCCCAAGAAATGAATTTCCAATAAACGAAAAAAGAGTGGTTACCTTTATGGGTCGCTGGGATATTAAGTTGGAAGTAATAACACTGCGGAGGTTTTTTTTTTGCCGACTAAAACCAGAAACGAGGCGAAATGGAATATGAAAGAGCTGAAGAGTTGAGGCTGAAGCTTTCCAGATTTTCGGGGCTTCCAGCGGCGGAGCTACGGCGCTGCGCTGCCCAGAGCTGTCAGCTTATAAAAAAGGCACGGCGCCTGCGCAGCCGAAACATTACAACAAACGCCGCGCGCAAGGTAAGACAGGCTCGATTCGATAATTCGACCACTCTAAAAGCTGTCTCCTCCGAAAGCAGAGATCATCCCCGTAAAAACCCAAAAACCCGACAAACTAAACAAGATGAAAGTGTTCGCGCTGTGCTCTATGCTCGCCCTGCTGCTGGCCGGCGCCCAGTCCCTGCCCCAGGGTCGCGAAGGTGCCGCCTACACAAACGAGGCCATCCGGCAGGCGCAGCAGACCCTGCTCATTCCCAAGGATGCCCAGATCCAGAACGTCCAGGAGGGCATCGAGCTGGGGGCGTACGAGCAGATTCCCGGCAACCAGCGCATCAACCTCTTCGAGATCCTGGGCGACCAGGTGCCCTCCGAGGTGATAAACAACCTGCAGTCCCAGGTCGATCAGATCGGTCGCAACTGAGGTCGTAGGTTAGATTCAAAGCATTCATCATCGCACCCACACTCATTGTTAAGTTTCTCGGTAATAAATGTACAAAAAGAAAGAGCACTATCCATATTTAATCGATGCGTTTCTGTATTTTTTCGAAAGCGAAAGTGATCCTCCCCCGAGAAACCAGTTGGTTCCTCTGCAAACTCTCCTCGATCGGATTGGATCGCAGTGATTTATTTCGCTTTTTTGTGGCCTTTTCCTAATGCTCTTCGCCAGACTTTCTCCTCGCTGCTGCTGCTGCTGTGCGCATACTGATTAACCATAAATCGTCGGTAGGTTGGTTGTTGTATCCTCAACCTTGTTATGCAAGCGGCTGGACAGTGCGCACTGAGCACTGCGGTTCACTGCGATGTAACCCGAGTCACTTAGCCCCGGCAGCCGCCGGCAGCTCTTGGGTCGTGATGCAACAGTTGTCGTCGCCGTTGTAGCCGTCGATTGTTGCTTCGTTCGGTTTGTTTATTTAATTTCTCGGTAATTGCCGCCTCATGCACTCGCATGTGTAATGAGGGATTCGATCCGCGGCAGAGGCGTGGCAGATGCTGGTTGCGTAACCATCGGGTAGGACCGGTGGCCCTAGGGCCTGTTCACCTGGATTTTTACACGTACTTAATTTGGCGAAGTGTCTTTATTTTTGAAATAATTTATACTTCTGCAAAGGGTTATCCCTCTTTTCCTTCCCTCCTTAAAAATCCCCTCTTTTTGCTCTAGATTTACCTCATTTTTATTTCATAATTCATACATTTTAAAATGAGCTTGATACTAAATTAACGCTAGTTAAAGTATTTTCATAATGTAGTTTAGTTTGTCTCGAAAAAATCGGTGTGTTCGTGAGAGAGTGTGCATGATCATCGCCTAAATAAATTATGTTTATAATAGTATTTAATTATTAACTAAAGAATGACTGCTTTTTACTTTTGACACGTTGCATTTGAAATCCTTCTTCCTTCATTCAATGTCAAGTTTAAATTAGTTAAATTTTATATAAATTACGTTGTTAAATGTAGAAGTAATTGTAATTAGCTTTAAATTAAAACTTTGCCATATTCAGTCTAAACTTAAAAGCTTTTCCAATCAAAGAGGACTATATAGTAGTTTGCTTTTGCATTTTAAAAATAAATCACCGCCAGAGCGAATAGTTAGTTCATACGTTGCTTCGATAAGAAATAAATTACAAATTAAATAAAATCATGATGAGATAAAACAAGTTAAAAATTTCTCTTCTTACTCGATGAATTTCGATCGTGGATTTGGATGGATGTCTTGGAGGTGCACTTAGGTCGATGTATTTATAAATATAGAAATATATAACTAGGCAATACAGGATTGCCGGATAATGAAACATTTCGTTATTGCATTTGGGGAGCCCAGCTATGATTACGTTCGTAGGTCGATAAATTCAGATGGTCTTCTATGCAGTCTATGGAAATGATCATCTTCGAAGGATCCTCCTCCTCCCTCCCCTTTCTGGCTACTTAACCTAACTCTGTCGCTCGCTTGAATGGTTGGATTTTTGTTGCGCTTCCAAGCTACTAGGCTTTGTGGCAGGGCTGCTCGCACAGAGACTTCAGGGATCCCGAGACAGTGGGTGTGAAAGTCCGATAGTCTGTAAATCCCGGAGTGTTCTGTGTGGGCAGTTTTGCCTCACGGTGTATGTATATACAATAAAGGCTTGATCTTCTCCTGCTGCGGCTCCTCCTCAGTAGATCCGCTGCAGGTACAGGCGCCCCAGTGGTAGGGCCCTTTCCACAAAGCTCTTCTCGGCCCTCGCCGAAGACTTGTCCATCGAACTGGTCCCGGCCCCGGACTCTTGACTCTCGTCCAGCTTCAGGCTTTCGGCATCGGCCTTAGGATCCACTCCGCCCACTTGACCTGCTCCCGAACCTAGCTCATCGATATCCAGAGCAGATACCGGCATGGTCTTGGGGGTGACCTGTTCGCGGTCTCGAATCTCGCCGCTGCCCAGCTCCACCTCCTCGCCTGTCTCGTTCCTGGCGATTTTCTCTAGCTGCTGCAGATCGCTGCCGTTCTGGATGCGCGTCTCTCCGGATATGTCCTCGCCACTGTACATCAGCAGGGGCACCAGGACGCTCTTCTCCCGCACGGAGGAGGCAGCCACCATCATGCGATCTGTGGTGGAGGATTTCTCCTGGTAGAGATCAATGTCACCGCCACCGCTGCCGCCGCCACTGCCACTACCATCCAGAGTCATGTCAGGCGTCAGCTTCACATGCCTGGTGTCCATATCAAAGGGACTGGTTATGCTCCTGGGCTCATCGTTCTCGGGCTCGCCTATATCTTCGAGCTCAACCAAAGGAAAGTTGACGTCGCGCAGACTAAAGTCGTCGCCGGGCAGCGAGGGATAGGCGGGATTTGATTCCACCTGGGGCACATCATCTTCAACCTCCATGTGGTGGGTAGAACGCAGCGGCGGCATCTCACTGCTCACAGCTGCCGGACCCTCTGTGCTGATTTCGGTCTCGGATTTGGTAATGTTACCGGAGGGTGAGGCCTCCTGACTCGCTCTAGGCGGTGCATCTGTGGTGATCTTATTCGAGGCGGTTCCAGGCCCCTCGGTGGTCGAGATGATGTGGTAGATGTTGTCACTTCCGGCCGTATCCGGTTCTAGGTCTCCATCTGATTCAACTAGTGAATCCCTGAATCCATTTTGAATAAACAGGCCTGCATTAAGTGGAGCTGCCTCCTCGTAGTTCTTGGTGCTAGATCCCACTCCCTCGGTGGTGTACTCCCGCTTGATGTTCACCTTGCTGGGATCGCTTTCCGCCAGCGGCTGCAGTCCATCGGAATTGTAGGTGACCAGAGGCTTCACCTGTTGCTCCACGACGTTGCTGCTGCTGGAGGCCAGCGGCCGTTCGATGTAGCCCACGGAGGCGATGAGCTTTAAGCTCTCATTGCTGCCAGAGCCCCCTACTTTGGGGTTGCTGTCTTGGCTGGGCTGCGTTGGTGTTGCTCCGATGACCGTTGGTGTTGCTGCTGTTGCTGCTGCAGGTAGCACTGGCGACATGGCCACTGCAGGAGTGCTGCTAAGAGCTGGCGTAGAACTCATGGAAGCCGCTGGAGTCGTTGGCGCCGCCGTGGTACTGTCCAAAGATCCTCCTGCTGTGGTTGATGTGGGTGGCGCAGGTCCCTCGGTGGTTGGCAGCAGGTTGCTGTTTGCCACCTTCCGGGTGGGTATCATCGATGGCTTGACCTTGTTGTCATCCGTTATCCGGATCTCTGTCGGCTTGGTTATCTCTTTGATGGTAATGTTCCAGTTGAATCCCGCCGGCTGAACCTGGGGTGCCGGCTTCTGGGTGGTGGAGGTGCTGCTACTCATGGCCTCGCCAACCAGCGGATTGTTGTCCAGAACTGAGAGAAAGATGTTGGTAAAATTGGGGAACTAAAGGTCATTGGGTGGCGGCACTCACTTGGACAGTTGTCGTACTCCGGACAGCAGCGGCCGGGCACGTATTTGGGCATGCAGTCGTCGCGCCGGAAACAGGTCACCGAGCTGCAAACAATATCGCCGCCTGAAAAAATAAATTGAGTGTGTGTTTTTTGGTTAAAAGTGTTGGCGCAGCAGTGCGAAAATCATTTTAAACAGATGGGAAACAGGTGCAAAAATAATATTCTTATAAAAAACAAAAATAGGTTTAAATGTTTGCTTAAAGTTTTAAACTAATATATGAACATTTAACATGCCAAGGAAAAATTCAAATTGTTTAATTTTATTTAATTTTTGAAATTAATTTTACTATTTTGTTTAAATTTTTAAGGAAATATCTAAAAACATTTCAGTGTTAATTAGTTAAAGATAATTTATTCTAACCTTTTAACTACTGTAGGAAATAGATAAATTAGTGTAAATTATAAATAATATAATAAATTAATAGTTTTATAACAGTTTTTCAACAGATTTACCCATATGTGGGCTTTGTTTTTTAACTTCCATTAATTAAATATTAAATAAAATCTTGACCAAATAAAATTATAGATCTTTAGTAAAATGTTTTTTTGAACATAAATAGTTATATATAGCGTTCTTTAGACTCTATAACCTACGCCTCCAAACTTATAGCTTCCGCTTTTCAAAATTACTAAGAAATCTTAATATATTTATGTAAAAATAAATACTACAAAATAAATAAGAAACAACAAGCTTCCATATTCCCAATTAAACCCTGCCAAAGTGTGTCCCATAATTACCCCGATCACCCACAAGACTTGGTGTCTAATTTTCGGACTCACCTTTGCAGTAGCACACGGTGCACGGCGTGTCCGGATCAACCAATTTATAACCATTGGCATAAGTTTTGCCATCCTTTTCGCAATCTGCGGGCCAGAGAGAGGTGAGTGAGCATGGAGAAGGGGATTTGCATAAATGCATCCGAGCGGATGGTCGGATGGTGTGGGCACTTACCGCATTTATAATCGGGACAGCAGTGGCCTGTGCGCTGGATGGCCCGGCAACTGGCCTGCTTCTTGCACCGCACGGCAGTCTCTGCCACCCAGACTCCATCCTGCAGGCACTGGCCTATAAACAATTCGGGGGGACAGAGGAGAGAGAGTGCGAGTGAGAGTCACATTGTTGGCAGTTTAGTTTCGGGAGAAAAAGCACCAGGAGGAGGATTAGTTTTCGGGGTCTTACCCTGAGGCTGCTGCTGTTCGGCCAGCGATTCCGTGGTGCTGCTTCCGGTTCCGCTGGAGCTGGAGCTTCTATCCGCGATGCTTGGCGTGACCGCGACCGTGACGACTGTGGAGGAGGCACTGCTGCTGCTCTCAATGGCGGGCACTGCAGAAAAAAGGGGAGAAAAGCCGAGTGTGAAATAGTATAGGGCAGAAAGTCAACAAAAGGCCATTGAGAAGAATGCGACGCTGGCAGAAAATAATAGTAAGGCTTGTAAATGTAATTACAGAAATATAAAGGGGCTATATTTCTCTGTGGAATTTAGGATTATATTTATTATTATTTTGTCATTATTATTTTTCAAAAGAGATCCCTGAATTTAATAAATATATTGGAATAGAATTCTCTATTGATAGTATTCTATTTTTTAGGCACTGAAAAACTACCAGGAAGTGCCTCTCCATAAGCTACTTTAGCTTGGGATTTCCCTCATTATATCTCAATAAATATTTTCTCATTAAACATTTCTTATACTTCTCTTAAGAAATTAACAAATTAATTGACTTAAGAGCTTCTCCCTGAGGTCCTAATATATAAAGTCCTTGAATAAGATTATCACTACTGGTTTTTTTAGGAATATGACCAAGAAGGACATATAAATTTCTTCCTCAACTAAGTGCTGTGTCAGTGTGTTTCTTTAATGAAAAGGAAATGCAAATTGCCCAGCTCCAGCTTTAATTTACACTTGTAATTGGATTTTTTTTGTATTTTTTTTTTTTTTTTTCGTAGAGTGTAAAGGGACAGAGGCAAATGTCCTTTGGCCTCCTGGCTCCCTGTCAGTCGGTACATATTTGAATGAATGACATTTTGATAACAGTTGTTTGTTGTTCCTGTTGCTCCTGCTGCTGCTGCTCCTCCTCGCTTTTCCCGCTGTGAACTGGGCAAGGTAAAATGCTATCAAAATACGGCAAAGTTAAATGAGTTTAGTTTTAGTTTGGCTTTTTTGTTTGCCCAGTTTGAGGCGACTCCCAATTGGGACCAAAACCAGAGCCAAAGCCGAAACCGAAACCGAAACTGACAAAGAGGAGCACAAGATGGAGTGGCAGCCGCTTTGTCTACGCTCCTTGATTGTCCAGTTTGGCGAATAATTCCGATTGACAAGAGTCTTGTCTGAGCCGAAAAAACATTTTCCATTTCCCATTTCACATACCCTACCCAGGAAAATTGTCTTACTTAAAGACTTCTCTTGTCCGAGCCTTGTTGTCACTTTGCTATGAAAAATGATTAAATATGTGCGAGCATTAATCATGCGCCCCGTGCTCCGGTTTTATTGTGGCTGCGCTCTGGCTGGCCATCCTTTATTTCGAGTCCCCTCATAAACTGGAGCTATGTTTACACACACGGGACACACACACCCACACACACATCCCTCACTAAATTGTTTTCCTAGCACTCATTAAGGAAACTGCATATGCTGCTCACTTCAATGTTTTGTTGTTTGGTTTTATTTTGGCGTTCTGGATGGGGGAATGAACTCAACAGGGTAGATTTGATTTAAAATAAAGTTATTTTAATGGAGGGAAAATTCTGTAAAAGTTACTGGGATTAAGGTAAGTATTTAATGTATTTAATTTAAATGGAAGTTCGTTTGATATAACTCTCTCAAAAAGGTGAGTGTAAAGGGCTTTCGAAGTTGAAATAAAATATACTTTAAATTAATATCTTTACCTAATTAGTTTTGGGAAATTCTGTAGTCTAAAGCATTACAAATTTTGAATATTAAATAAATCAATACTTTATAATGTTTTCAGCAACACGGTTTAGATTACTTACAACTATTGTTCAGAAATAAAAAACTTAAAATGAGACCCCACGAAAAATTACACATTTTTGTTTGTAAAAACCAAATCTATTTATAATTACTTTCCTTCTTCATCATCTCCATTAAGCTAAGAACATTTCAGTTATTGTTTTGAGCTTCTTTTGCTGCTTTCCGTGCAGTAAAAATAAGCTAAAATCACCCCCTCTATGACTCTCATTTTTAGAATTTTTAAAGCGTTTTTTTTCGGATTTTTTTTTGTTTGTGGCTCGTTATGCAATACAGACAACGCCACACACATGTCTGAAATCCGAAACGCTGCAATTAGTAGAACAGCTTCCCGTTTTGCGCTCTGTTTTCATTGTGGAACGCAGCGCTAATTCTACGACTTGCCATTGTCTCTGGGGCCTCACTTATTCTGTTTCTCTTTTTTTCTTTTCGCCTAATTTTTGGCTAGCCAACACGTTTCAAATGAGCAGAATTATTATGCACATTATGTGGAGCAAGCGGGCGGACGGCTGACATTTGTCTGTGACTCGGCGACGACTCGACTCGCGTCAGATTACGTATACGCCACCGCGAGACTTGGTCGTGATGCTGAAAGTTCTGTAATCCTCTGTCTCGGCCGACTGACAATAAATTGTCCCCTGCGAAATTGCATTGTAAATTCGCTTTTGATTGTTTTCCAGAGAAAAACACACAGAGAGAAGTTATTATGTAAATGTGAGGCAAAGGTTGCCGCTGGCTGCTGGCTGATTCATACCCATAAATTGCATTGATTCTAAATTAATGTTGGTTTATTTTTGTCGTGATAAATGATAAGCAATTGTTATAAACAAGGCAAAGAAATGACTTCCAGGGAAGAGGAGTCACTTCGGGATGGGATCTTATCAGAAGGAAGCCATTAAGATCATCGTTGGCTTCGGTGCAAATTTTTGACATCAGCCCTTGTGAGCCCTACTATTAATAACACTTAACACCCATTGATAAATACGGTGGTGGGCTATAAATGCCCAAGGCCGCAAAACCAAAAGCAATAACAAATCATCCCGAAATCATCGCGGAAATTGCGGAAAATTGTCCCGCCCCGGCACGACGCCCACACACTTCATAAACTAAACTACTCAACTTTAGCCGGAGGCCGCCAGAGAGAATGTTTTCCATCATTATTACATTTTCACCAAGTGGCTTTTCTCTCTTTCTCAGAATTTCCTTGAAGCGTTTAAATCCTTGCGGGGCTTGAACTGGGCCTGAGGCTGGGGATGGAGCTCTTAAGCAGTTTGCGGTTAGTTAGATAGAAAATGCGCTAGTTTGACATGACTTCTGCTCAGCCAAACGCAATAAAGAAATTCTTAGCCCATGAATCGTAAGTGTAATTGCTATTTTATCGGGGTAAAGTTGCCCAAGTCAGCGAACTGTGAAATTATTGCTCTCTCTGAAAGGGATAACATTAACAGGAAGAGTTAAATAAATCGTTTTATGACAGCTCCTAGGCTTGACTATATAAACTTTAAGCCATATTAATTAAGTCTAGTAAAAGTGATTTAATCAAAATTGAATAGAAAATAAAGTTTGGAGGATACGAAATGGAGGATATTATATTTAAAAAGTTAAGCATTATAGAATAAATATTTTTAGGCAAATATTTAATCACACAAACGTTGTGACTATAAGGAATTCTCTTAAAAATTTCATTTAAGCAGCTTGTGAATATATTATATTTTCAAGCATTAATCAGGCATCATTGTGACTATTAATCAATGAATTCGCATAAATTATGAGTTGCTTAATCTTATTATAATATATTATATTATATTTCTTTTTATATTCGCTGTCAATCCGATCTTCTACGCTTGCATGTCACAAAAACTAAACTCCAAATTGGTAACAAGAATATGCCGTCATGCTTATAGACAGCTTTATATGTATATATATGTATGTACTACCAAAACCCCATCCATGATAATTCCATTGTTTCCATGGGGAATTTCAGCGGAAACCGAGAAACCAGCGGCGCGTAAGTCAGGCAGTTGTGAATGCGATTTCAAATCGACGCTTAAATGCCATTCAAAACGAAAGCAAAAACAATAATAAAAACAATCAAAATAAGGCGGAGGGCGGGCCACGGGGCTGACAAGCGGACAAATGACAACAAATGAGCTTTTCGAGTGTTCTGCCCTCGGTTCTGGCCTTGTTGTTGCACTTGTTGTCCCGCTTCTGGACAAAGATGATAAATGAGGTGACGCCGGGAGAGAGACCTTTGTCTCAAAACAACAAACTCATCGCGAAAGGTAAATATCTAAGACAACAAATTATACGGTTAAATGGCAGGTGATATGCACGAAGCCAAGAAAAAGTTCTCATTGAGGTGAAACCAATCAAAAGTTTAACAATTTAATTTTGGTCTGCAAGGAGAAGAACAACATATGGCTTAAAGGGAAATAATGGATATTAAATAGATTATGCATTCCAGCCAATTTGGTTGTTTAACTTTGGTGTAACACTATGGGAAAGTTCAGTCCAAGCTGGCAAAACTTTGATATGACCTCAAAAACTAATCTAAAGTTCAGAAAACAATTAGAAGTTGCATAATCGAGAACATAATGGTTTTAAGGCAATAAAAGTCAATGGAAAATGTATTGAATAACGGATTAAAAATTATTTTTAGGAAAATGAATATTGGAAATATTCAACAAAAAGATAAAATAGTACAGAAGAATTCTCCCATCACCTGTTAATGTTTGGTTTCTTATTTATAAATCCATATTTTTCTGGCTTCATTGCATTACATTTAACAAATCGGTGAGTAAGCCAATAAAATAAACATTACATTAGTTTACACAAGTGATTTCTGAAAGTCCAGTTGGTTTTCCGAAAAGACAAACACCTGTCTGTCATGTAATATCCAACCCAGGTATCTTTGTTACCAACACAAAGTATCTACGGTAAAGTATCTGGAAAGCTGGCACTAAAATGCAGCAAGTGCTAAGCTGAGGGCCTTATCAAATTATCAGAGTGGACGTGTGAAATGCTATAGTAATTTTGTAATTCACAGAGCCGAGATCCAACCGTAAAGCATTTGCGTGTTTGCATTCGTAACCAACCGTAGTAATCCCCATTCTATCTCTGTCCGAGGCGCCTATTTAAATTAATAATGGCAGGAGGAGGAGGAGGACACCCTGACCACCGCCCTTCGTCGCCTCATCCGACTGTCATTAGCCGCAGCTTGGACACAGGATTCCCCGGTAAGCCCATGGAGATGGAGCCAGGCCTAATTGTAGCAATTTGTGTAATCACATATCGGCATGTGCACTGGTATCACATTTCACAATGCCATAGATTACACCCTGGGATTTATTTCAGTAGGCAAATTCAATGTCCATAATTACTTTTGACCAATCAGATGTCAGCTAAATAAAGATGCATCATGGGTTAATTACATTCCTTGGAGGCATTCCTAATCAATTCTAATTAAGACGTCTTTTGTTTGTGATTTTAAGGTAATAAGATGATTAAATCTTGGCAAATAAGCTTATGGTAAATGTATTTAATTCTAAAAAAAATTTAATAATAATCAAGGTTTGTTTAATGTTAAATACTAAATTCTTCAAGAGTACAGGGTACTTTAAAATTATTCAGCAAGTTTAACCCTTTGATATATGTGGCTGTAATCATGATTGGCATTGGCTTAAAAATACAATAATATAATTTAAGGCTTTAGTACATTGCTCATACGCCATGTTAATAAATAAAATAAAATAAATGCATTCGTTGCTCGTACGCCATGTTGGCTCCATGACAAAGTCAATAAAGTCAAAGTCAAAGCCAAATCCTCGTTAGTGTAACCAAGTGCCGGGCTTAAGCCTTATTCAATTTGGCCACTATCTCTTTTTTCTGAAGCGAAAAAAAATAGAGCTGAGATCGGCGTTAAAGTGTAACACTCCATAAAGCAGATGCCCCGCCGGAACGTGACCACAATATAATTACCCGCAGCTCGGCGAGAGAGCCCAGCTCGCGCCACTTATTGGCCAGGTCTTCTCACAGTCCGTTGTTGTTGTTGGTCTTTAAAAGCTAATTTACATGCCGGCTTCCAGTCTCTAGGCCGGCCAGCCGTCGAAAGTAAAAGTTTTTTAACACTTTTCAGTTTAGAAGTTGCTGCTGCTGCTGGCCGGCACGTGTGCGAGTCTCGGTATCGGTCTGGGCCTTTGTGTTTGCCTTTCGCATTAGGCCAAAAGAGGATGATGTTGGCAGCTGCCAGTTGGCCTTCTCTCGGTCATCGGCAATTGGCCGATCGTTACAGCATAGGTTTATATGTTACATGTCACTCTCATTTCCCGTTTCTTTGGCTTATTTTGATAAGATCTTAGCGGTTGCTCTGTATGTGGGTCATATTTTGACTTGAGATTTTCTCGATAATTGTCGGCTTTTATTGGGTAATTATTTGTACATTTAATTGGGATTAGATGAGGTAATATTCAACTATTAATTCGGGCTTGAAAAAAGGTAGAGTCAGTGGGGAAATTAATACATGTGTATCATTTAGGTTAATAGGAAAATAGTTTTATTTTGTAACCTAAACATATTTTATATTTATTTATATTTTTACATTTAATAACTAACGCTATATAAATCGTACATTAATACAAGAGCAGATATTCCCTATCCCTCTACTATTCCCCACTTAAAGTTCATAATAAACACCGAATTAATTTCCTCTTTCGACAAATGCTATAAGCAATGGTAATTCAACCCCAAAAAGCAACCCGTCTGCTCTGGTATATCCCGCCTTAAACCCTATCAAAACAGCAACAGTTTCGTTAGAGGCAAAAGCAAACAACAACAGCCAAAGGGAAAACACTGAAACACCACAAACCCAGAGCCCAGAGCCCAAAGTCCAGAACCCACAATTACATAACCAGGAATCCGCAAACTCATCCGACTTCCGACAATGGACCATGCCTAGTCAGGGGTTCCAGGACTAGGGCTAGGGCCAGGACCAGATTCCTGAAACCCGCTCACCGAGGCGTGCTCTTGACCAGTTAAAGCCGCTTTAAGCTCCCCCGGTACCCGCTTTTGGGACCAGAAAAATATGTGCCAGTTCATATTCGGGCTTTGTCCACTCCTCACCATTTTTTCGATGAACTTCCTTGGGGACTAATTTTCCGATTTCACACACAATTTTACACACAAGTTTTCGCCAGTAAGTTTTGCTAGATTTTCTGCTGCTGCTCCTGTTGTTACCCATTTGACCTGCCACCGAAGTCAAGTCGAAGTTCGAAGCTCTGTTTCACTGTTTCTCCTGTCTGAGGTTTGTTGTCCTTACACAGTCTCCTGCCCTGCTCCTGCCCCCGAATTATTATGCTTATTGCAGCATCTGAAGCACGTATTATGACAGTTAGTTGTGGTCTGGAGTTCCAGGCCAAGTTTGTATGTTATATTTGTGGCCTGTACGCTGATTGTTGGCTTTCAGTGTTAAAGACAGGGCTCTTAAAGGGGGCTATAAAGAATCGAATTTTTGTGGTTAAATCACTTGATAAATTTTATTTTTGTCTAAAATTTAAGAAAACTGATTTATTATACATTTATTTATTTTAAACATTTTTTGAACGTTTAAAGTACCAAAAATCCCTTTAATATAATTATGATTTAAATAACTAGATTTTTAGATAAAAGATTAGAAATAAAAGAAAATGTGATTAAAACTATTTTATAGATTTTTTAAGACCTTTTATCTACTATTTATTTGTATAGTCTTCACCCGATGTTCCATTTCGACTCCTAAGCTTCTTGAAACAATAACAAACCTAAAACGAGCTCCAATAAAATGGCTCCACCGGAAAAATAAACTTCCCCAACGATCTAGTTCCAATAATTTCTGGCAAAGTTATGGCCCAAACTTTCTAGAATTACCTGGAGGAACACTTGTAAGTAAATGCTAGGCACGAGTTGAAGTTCTTCGCCGTTTGCATATGCCAAAAGTATATATTCGCCTTTATGGCCAGACGTGACTACTCGGCATAGTTATGGCGCAAAGTCTGGCGGAACTTTAAATTACAAAAATATATGTATTTTTATATATATTTCCGTTTTTTTCAACATCAAATACTGGCTGTAGTATATCCCGGGGTGTTTGTATTGAAAATCTATAGAAAATACATACGAAAAAATATTCTTGATGGCGGGGGGAGAAAAGTTTTGGCTAGGATTAAGCCACGTAAATGCTTGAATAATGTGAACAGATTTAACTTTTGCCATTGTGGAAAGTTTTGGAGGATGGAGGCCTAGAGGAAGGTAGTTCTCCGCTCTTCGACAGGTTAATAAAATGGCAAATTGAATGCCCTGGCAGTCGGTGGGCCCGATAAGCTGATAACAGCTGGAAAACTGATAACGATGATCATAATGTATCCGTTTTACCTTTACCGTGTCGCTTTTCGATTTATTTTTTGTTTTTGTTCTTCCTTTTTCCGGCTCTTTATCCTCTTTTGTGGGACTTCTTTCCTTTTGACCAAAGGCGACAATTTGTTGCCGTTTTTTACGACTGCCAAAGTGGCGTTAAATTAACGGGGCGCAGAGTAAGGCAGGAAAAAAGGTGGAAAAGCATCTGCTTTTGCGACCCGCATTTTATTTTATGCCGTTTTGATTTTTCCCTTGCCTTCCAGCTCCTTTTTTAACTTTTTTTTTCTGTTCTGTTGTCGTAAGACTCCATTAAACAATTCAATTAAGCCGCCAGGGGAGGGCAGGGACAGCTGTTGTCTTTAAAATGTCAAGCTGGACATAATGCGGGTGCAGGCAAAGGGGAGGTCACATTCTAGCGCCCTCTCCCATTGCCTGAATTAAAACATTTTATGCAAATTTTTTTAGCGCCACTTTCCGAGTTCTTCTCGCATTTTATTCAGCGACCTCTGGCTTCTGCTGTTTGCCAAACGCTTAAAGTATTTACTTTAATTTAATGGCTAAAACGAAAACAAGAAACTCTGCAATTAAAAATCGTCGACGCCTAAAAGCTGGCAACAGTCACAAAAAATATATATATATAAAAATAAGGAGAGGCAGAAACGGAAATTAAAATATTTCCGGTTTTCTGAAGAGTTTTTTTTGGAGAGCGAAAAAAAAACAGGAAAGGCTTCGTACAACTGGCAGAAAATCCAACTGACTTGGGCCTTTGTTAATGCTAATTGAAGTTGAATTTTCCTTAGAGGCAAATTGGTGGAAGTTCAAGAGCCTTTGGTTGACCATAGTAATTTATGTAGTGTAAAAAAAGGGCTTTGGTATGTATAAAAGGGAAAAATGGGATTAAACTTGTCTCTAAATTCAATAAAATTATATTTAAAGAGTTAATTTGTATATTTTTAAAGAGGTGTTAAAGGCTCTAAAAATGTAGTATAAGAAAACAATTAGGATACTGTTTGAGGCACCATTGTCACTTGTTTTTCTTTATTTTTATATTTAAATTGTATTTTTTTTAAAGCCTTAAGTTTCTCTCTCCTACTTAATTCCTATTTATCTCTTGCCTTTATTGATGACTTCTGATCTAAAATTTAGCATTATGGATGATGGCTTTCTGGCTCTTGTCATTGCATATAAATGCCTGATAAATAGTTGCCGCCGTTTTAGGGGGCATGGCCATGCGCCGTAAAATTGCAACAACGCTGCGTATACGCAACGTCCCGAAGCGCAGATGGGTGAAGACTCCCAGACACAAGTTGGCCAAGAAAGTTATGACAAGGATTTATGAAGTATGCATTAAAAATGAGCAGCTATTTGCCGTTTTGCTTAAAGTTGCTTAAAGCTTTAAGCCGGGGAAAAAAGTATAATAAAAAAGACTGAAAAAAGGGTCGCAAAAATCTCAGCCAGCTTCGCCTTGAAGACGTTTGCCATTCCCACGCGGATCGGATGGTAGAGAAACAGCAAGAGAAACATTGTCGTGTGTGCATATGTCTGTCTGTCTGTCTGTTGCCTGTTTGTTTGCCGCTTGTTGTTTGTCCCGTTTTGTTTGCATACAAATTCTTCAGACGACAGCCGGAGATGCCGCCACATGTGTTTGCAGAGGCAACAGGCAACCTGCGCACAAGGAGTTGAGTTGAGTTGTCTCCTGGGCTGGATCGGGTGGGTCTCCCAGCGGAGTGTTCCTGCTACGTGCTGCCACCTTAACTGTGCATATAAAAATTCGCATATAAATCAGCGACACATTCGCCCTTTTCCTTATCCTCCATGCAGTGTCTGTGTGCCATCTGTAAACATATCGTTATTTATCCATTTACCCCGTTCCACGTGACGGCTTTTAGTGTAACAATATGTGGGTTTTCCCTGGCTTGCACAGGATGCGAGTTAATAGGAGCACGTGGTTGTGGTGGTCCCAGAGCGGAGACTGACACTGACTGGTCGAAAGTCAATCAGTTTTTAAGGAATTGTTTGAATTACACAGAGGGGACAACCAACGGGATATTACGTTCTAAGGGGACAACTGGTGTGGACTAGGTTAAAGAAGTGAATCTTATTTTAAAATTCAAAGATAGTTTTAGGTTTTATTTATATTTAAATTTATTCTTGTTTATATTTTAAAAATGTTTGTTAAAGATTAAAAAATATTTCGAAATATAAAATATTTTCCCAATTTTAATTCCTTTAAATTCCTTATTTTATTTTGTTAACAGAGTAAAGCTTGGGAATTACCAGTATCCCAGTTCCTCCTTATATATGCACCCCATTTTTTTATTGTATTTTATATTCCCCTCCAACGACTAAATGCATTTTCCTATTTATAAGCAGCTTCCGTTTTGCACGTTTCCCCCCTGATGACAGCTCCCACTTGGCCCGGTAACCTGTCCCATTTAAGCCATTCTGGAAACTATTATAAAGACACTCTCTTTTTTTTGGCGCACTTCACATGAATATAAATGCAGTGCTTCGCCCGCATTTACTGCTTATTTTTCCAGCTCTCATTATCTGTATTTTTATATATACACACACACACAAAACACATGATGAGCTCGATTTTCTTTTCATTTTCGTAATAGCGCTCTGACAATTTTCA
>VNKB01012039.1:0-36397 GCA_008042735.1 Drosophila leontia
CCTATTTATCTTGAAAAGTGTCCAACTTTAGTCAGAAATTTAAAAGACAGGCTATAGCTAACCATTTTTTAGACCCTTATAAATACTAAATAGTACTTTATAATATAACCTTTATAAATAATAAATTTTATACTATATTTTTAAGTTGCCAAAACATTTCTTAAGACCACCCTTTAAGCTCTTTGCCTTTCCAGCTTCAAAAACTTAAGAATCTCTAAAAAGACCACAAAAATTCCAGGAAAGATTACTTCTTGACTTGAAGCATTTCTCTTCAACTTTGAATACCCTGGTTGATTAGCTTTAAAAATTGTTATTGCCGAATTCGTTTGCTACCATTGTGCGGTGGCGGCGAAAAAAAAAAAACAAAACAAGAAAACCAACTAAAGTTCGGCCCCATTGTTTTTGGCAATTAAGCGGAGAGTAGCCATTCCACAACAACAACAACAAACAAAACAATAAAAACAACATGAAAAGGCAATCCAAACAAAATAACAAACAAATCTTGCCGCATCATAGCAAACTAATTTAACAAAATAACAAAAAAAAAAATCATGAAAAAAAGAAGAAAACTAAAGCTAGAAAATGGTAGCCACAGCCAAAGTGCCGAAACAATGGGCCAACAAGGGGTTAATTTAACCATGAATGAAACCGAATCCCAAAATCGGAATCGGCATAGGGATTGTATATATATATGTATCTTTAACCAAAATCTGCAATCCAATCATATATCAATCAAAGGCAGCAAAGAAACGTGACACACATTTAAGGGGGGGAATGGGATGGAAGATGACTTCTCCTTAAGCCTCCCCCTCCCACCACCGACATGCCATTATTATATAGTATTTTATATATGACCCCTTTGAGGCCCGAACCCCGCCTCTCATCGCTCAATTGACGAAATGAGCAGCAAAGAACCGAAACAAAAAAAGAGAGAAAAGAGAAAAAGGGGGAGGGGCAGGTGGGAGGCCAACGCGCTGCCGTTTAACATAATTTGCTATAATTTCCAACACAATGCAGAATGGTAGGGACAGGGGGGGAAGAGGGATAAGAAGGCGGGAGGAGAGCGAAGGAGAGCGGAGAGAGGAGAGCGCACACCTCAGTTTAACCCTCTCAGTCTGGCCACCAGCTCCCTGTTGTGCACTGTGAGAAAAGAAACAGATTTATTTATTGTTTATTAATAATAATAATAATATAAATATAATAATAATACTTATTGCATCTCAATTTAATTTAAATATTTACCAAAAATGTTATAATAAATAATAAAAAAATAATTTAATTAATTAATAAAAAATAATAATAAATAAACAATCAATATTCTCCAAGTAAATGAAAAAAGGTTATCATCTTAGCTCTAACTTTTTCTCTCAGTGTTTGCAGCTCCATTCACTGCAATAATCATTTTGTTATGTGAGGGATTCGACGACTGCCTTCTGGTCCTGCCTCTCTCTCGCTCTCCTCTCCCCATTTCTTTTTCCTTCTCCCTCCCCCTCCCTATCCAGCGATCTCGGGGTCCGACCCCTTGTGATTGCTACTACCATGGGCCATTATGCTACGTTGTTTGCCCTTTTATGTCAGAGTCTAACCTATAATTTAACTAAATGTTCAAATGTAGCCTGGCCGCGTGTTCAACTTGGCCTGGCCACCTCGCCTCTCACCTGGATATTTAACGGTTGAGTTTGGTCAGGACGGAAATTTGTTGAAAGCTCTCCATCAAAATTGGAAACAAATTTTGGTGCGGAAATAAAATATTAGCCGCACATTTTAAACCAAAATTGCCAACAATTTGCCACAAAAGAACAAGGTTCTCCAGGTCCCAACAAGCGAAAAGAAGATGTTACGACCAGAACCGTACATAATGCGATTTTGATACTATATTTGAGATATATATATATATATATATTAAAACCGCGTTGAAAACCGCATATATACTACACATTTTTGGGTAAATAAAGCTAGCGAGTTGCAGAACTAAAATTAAAATACACACAAAACCATACCCTAGCCTGCGGCTTCAAAAGAAATATACTACAACTGAAAAATATGCTAACAAAATCAATGGCAAAGGAAAATATTTTTCCCACATTTATTGCCAAAACTAGGAGAAAAAAAAAATAACACGAGCTAACAAAAGTTTTTGTTAACATTTTTTTCTGTGGATAAACGTAAACGGGAATTTTGATTGCGGATTCTCGCTAAATGGAGTTTTGCAGCTGCACAAAAAGTTAGGGGTAAACTAAAAAAAAAACTAAAGGGTGGTTTAAAAAATATTAAGACATAGGTTACTTCATTAAATATTAGAGGTAAGGAATTTTAATTAAATTAAGATAGTTTTATGAGGGGTTTATGCATTTTAAAAATTCTGATAAATGTTACAAGGAATTATTTTGGATTCTCTTACAAGTTTTATCAGTAATCTGAGGTATTTCTTATAAATTTAAGATTTTTCTTTAAAAATTGAACATTTTTTTATTAATAAAAGGCAACTTTGTTTAGTAAAGAAGCTTTGATACATTTAAAATAAAATTAAATTAAAATTTGTATAAAATATTAAGAAAAGCAGCACTTACGTCTAGGTGATCTTAATCATATATTTAAGCTGTTTCGTTCATAATAAAAAATTTCTTATTATTAAATTAAATTATTCTATATTAAAATACTATTAAAAATTGCAAGTAAAGCATATATAATACATTTTAAATGAAATGAAATTACAATTTTTATAAAATATTTTAAATATAATAAGAATTTGCCAAGACCTTTAGACTCTATAGGTCTTGGCTAACAAATATACTATAAATATAATATAATTTTATATATACATATATTTATTTATAATTATTTATATTTTTTATTTATTTATTTATGAAAAGCTTACAATTGCTTAAAATTTAAAGCCAAACTAAGTAAATCAAAATACAGTGAACATATTTCTATACACTTCTTACTTTTGAATTTTTGCCTCGATTCCCACCGTTAGTTTTTGTCTCAGTGTGCGAAGCAATTGCCATTTTTTGTTTATTTCTACTATATTTTTTTGTTCGGCTTTCTTTACTTTTGCCATGTTGTAGGTGGACTTTTTGTTGCACTCCATTTGCCATTTGCCATTTGTTGCTGTTTTTCTTTGTGGACGTAACAAAACAATGCAAAAATGTGCCGCACAAGGAAAATGGAAATGGTGGGGGGAGGGTGTAGGAAAACCCCAACTAAACTCGACACAAAAAAAAAGAGAGAGAGAAAAATAAAATGCAAAACTATTGTAAATGCATATTTTAGTTTACCTTTTGCTACCCACTACTACCAGGTAGTTGTACCCCTTCCCCCCACTATTGTTGTTTCTTTTGTTTGCTGCGGATATGAAAATGAAAAATTATGTGACCGCAGGGCCCACAGAGGCAAATATCGTATCGTATATATGGGATATGGAAAAATATTGCCAACTGCCGTCGCCACACGAGGAGAGTGGATTCTATGACCCCGGGGGTTGCTGCGTGTAGCAGGGGGGAGGGGGATAGTTGTAGTAGAGCTCCTTTTTGGGGGTTCCCCCCTCTCCGTCCTGTTTATTTATTACACGTTGCTACATACTACGGGTAATTGAAACGCGGATCTGTGTGTGGATTCTAGGGATCCTTTGTTGGTTGGTTGGCTTCCCATTTTTCGCTTTTGTATTTTTCTTTTTATATTTTCTGGCTGCTGAATTGAGTTTTGCCACGTTTACGACATTATCACAGGCATTACCATATAGCCCTGTGTGGATTTCTGGCAAACTCAAGTTGTGGCATAGAAAATAAAGGTTACTTTTGGGTTCAATTTGCGATATATCTTTGGTCTAGGATTATTTTTTGTTTGAAATCTGTACCATTAGTCTACGATATAAAGATGAAAATATCAATTTATCGATAACATTGCTATAAATATGCCATAAATCTATATTTTGTTTAATTTATCTAAACAAGTTTCTTCCTAAAACCTCCTGCGCCTGGAGGCTTTAGTAATTAATATAAAAACTTTCGTTATTTAAAATGTTCTAAACATACTAACTTTACGATATTTCCGATATGATATTGAAAGCAATTGATCGATAATCGAATTAATATATCGATATAATATATTTTAGATTATTTCTACATTTTTTTTTAAATATATATAATTAAAGCCTTTACTGACACATTTTTGTATGTTTAAAATTTCGATATATTTAATTAGACAACATTTTCGATATAATATATCGATATATCACCCTGTAGTACAGTTTACAATTATTTAGGCACCTTTTCTGCTCAACTTATCTAACAAATCAACGAATCCAAGCAGAATACCACTCACATATCAGATGTAACCGAGCGTGATTAGGATAATTTTGCTACTCACTGATCTGCATGACGTCCCCATTAGATTTCTGCAGATTCTTCTGCCAGAAGAAATGGGAAGAATGGAAGAGGGGATCCCCCCCAATGGCTGTCATAAAGTCACACGCTCCACAGACAATTTAAGATGGTGAGATGGCAACGTGAATGGGAATCTCGGATGATTCGGTACGGTGGATATATATATGCTATATGTTTGGGATCCAACTATGCACAGCATGTTACTTCCTTTTGTGTGCATCCTGTGTGCCGACAACCAGAAACAAAATGAAAATGAAAATAAAAATAAATACAAGATGAAAATAAGAAAAGAAGCCAAGTCTTCTCTTCATTTCTGGTGTGTTTCTCAGGCCCCGAAAAAAAAAAATACGAGGAGACCGGCTTTTCTAGCGAAATTCGCTGCGCCGCCAAATGTGTCAGTTTATAAATGTGAAGGGCCCCCATGCCAACCAGGCTCATATGCATGTCTAGGCCCCAAGATCCAAGCCGGAGAGTTCATAAATTCAAATGAACTGCAGAACGGCGGCGCTCATCATTAAAATTCACGCTTAAATTGGCCAACAACAGCTGCAGCAGAAATCTAAGCCCAATTCATTGGAAACTATTTGCCAAAAAAATACTAAAAAAAATATAAAAAAAATCACCCAACCCAAGCTTGAAACTTCCAAAAAACAAGCGGAGCGCGCAAAGACATAAATCAAAAAATTTCATTGAGAAAAATATATAAAATCCAGAAGAAAATCAAAAAAAAGTTGCAGCAGATCATTAAAAGAGCGCGTCCCAGATATGAATATTAAAAGGGAGCCCAGGCCAGGCCAAAAATAATAATAAAAAGGATGGGAACGGCTAAAGGAGAGACAAAGGATCGCATCAGGTCGACCGGCGGTGGAGAGGTGCCACTAAAACTTTTGAAATATGTTTTTATTTTATAACTTTGCATGCTGGGCACGGTGCTTCTGGAGCACCCGGAACGTAAAGCAAAAAAAAAAAAAATCGACTGAAAAAGCACAAGCACACAAGCGCGAACCGTACCGTACCGAACCGAACCGAAGAGCCCAAAAACCCACAGTCGTAAAAATGGCATAGCCAGTCTCTGCGTAGACGCGTCTTCTGTCTTGAGTCTTCTGTCTTCGGTTTGGATGGGGTGGGGGAGGGGAAATGGAGCTAATTTTGCGACGGCCGCCCGGTGCGGCGGCGGTAGCATCAATGCAAAAAAGCACCAAGCACCGCAGAGAGCCAGCAGCCGCAGAATCTCTGAAGAATCTGCAAAAGCACCGAAGCCACAGCAATTAGACATGCGCCTCAATAAACCCGGTGGTGCACCAGAAGACACAACAACCAAGATTCTCCTTATCGAAATGTTTGCCAATTTGTTTCAATAACAAAAAGGGTTTCAAGAATTGCTTGAACCTTAGTTAAAAGCAGTGTTTCTTCTGAGGAGAAGAATTCAAAATACCTTTAACTAGACTTGGGATTTAATATACCATTTTTAATAGAGAAATATTTGTTAGTAATGCTAGTTTCTTCTTATTTGTTTCAATACAAATAGGAATTCTTCTCAAAAGGGTTTTAAGAGTGGCTTGAAGCTGTCTTCTTTTAAGGAGAAGAATTCAAATTCAAAGACTTGGGATTTAATATATTTTAATTAATAAAGAAATTATATTTCTTCTCCTTGATTTCAAAAGGGATTCTTCTCAAAAGGAATTCTTCGCAAAAGGGATCCAAGAATTGCTTGAAGCTTAATTTATTTTAATTTATTTTAATTAATAGTAAAATATCTGTTATTAATGTTATATTAATGCAAAATTCTTCTCCTTATTTTCCAGGTGTGGTTCCAAAACAAACGATCCAAGGAGCGACGCATGAAGCAAATCACCAGCATGGGTCGTCCTCCCTTCTTTGGTGGCGCCCGCAAAATGCGTGGCTTCCCCATGAACCTATCACCCGGCGGCCTGGACGATGGACCCGGTTTCCCCTATTTCGCGGCGGATGCCAAGTTTGAGTTCGGTTACGGTGGACCCTTTCACCCGCACGATGGTCCCTACTTTCCCGGACATCCTGGAGGACCCATGCCGTTCAATGCGCCAGGTGAGAAACTAAAAGAAAATAATATAATGAAATAAAAGCTTAATAATAGAAGAAATACTAAAAAGAACATCAAATATCAAAAATCAAAAAAATTATAACACTTTTTATAAAACTATTATATTTTCAAAACTAACTGATCCTTTTTCTTCTTTTTCCCCCTCGATCCCGGCTTAACCCTTAGGCGGCCCCATGGACCACAGCGGCCCCATTCCGATGGTTAACGAATTTGGACTGACGCCCGAATCGACGTTCCTGGGCCAGGCGGGCGCTCCGCCAATGCAACTGCAGTCCGCCGTCGGCGTTGGCGTTGGTGTTGGAGTTGGACCGCCGCCGCCTCCGCCACCGCCGAGTGCCGAGCATCTTATGGCCGCTGCCGCAGCGGCGCAGCAACAGGCGGCGGCGCAGCAGCAGCAGAATGCGCAACAAGCGGCGAATCAAACGCAACAGCAACAGCAGCAACAACAACAACAGCAGCAGCAGCAACAACAAAATGGCCCCCGAACCAATTCGCCGGAGTTCATGAGCTCGGCGAATTTCAGCGAACCGCAGAATATGCAAAATGAAGGGCTCGTTTGGTAATATACGAAACAGTTGGCAACGCGGCTGAGAGGGCTGCTGCGAGTGAGCGAGGAGTAGAGAGAGCGGCGGCGGCGGTGAAGGAAGAAAAAACCCGCCCCCACGAATGCCGCAACCACTATGGCCGTCTCGCTCTGTTTGCCGACTCGGCCAACTGGAGAGCAGCTGAGAGCGAGACAGAGTCACAAGAAGCGCCGGCGAGAGAGGCCCCAAAAGAGAGAGAGAGAGACCGAGAGAGAGATGGGGGATACTTGGAGTCGTTTGGCTGGCGCTGCTCTCTCAGCCGCTCAGCTGCTGCTGCTGCGTTTTGTTTTTGTTATACTTTATTATTATTATAATAACTGTGCTATTTTTTTTTTTGTATTTCAAATTCGGCGCCAAAATATTTGTAAATTATAAAAACCTAAAGGAAAAACACAAAATAGACAAAGAAAAACTCTCTAAATGTAAAAAAGAAAACCTAAAAACGCTAAAAAGCATATGAATGGGCGCTGCACATAGTAAACAATTTTTTTTTAAAAAAAAAAAAAAAAAAAAAAACAAGAAAAACAACTCTTACACAAAAGTAAAGAAAAAAAGAAAACACTAAAAGAATTAAACCACTAAACGTCTTGTCTGTAATTTATAAACAAAACAAAAAACTATTTATGTGTATCAGTGTATAAATACTACTAAAAAAAAAGCAGAAAAATTTACAAAAAAATAAAAAACTAAAAATCTGTAGCCACAAAAAAATCTCCATAAAGAGTATATATATATCTTTTTTTTTTTTGTACATTAGCACATTTTATTCGTAACTCTAAAATTGTTTTCTATTTTTTGCCTGCATTTTTTTTTTTTTTAACGACACCGTTTTTTTTTATATTATTATAAAATATGGATATATATATATAAATATATATATTATATAATCGTTGTCTAACAACATAAACGTAACTAGGCATGTACTTGTGTAGTTTCACCTAGATTCTAAGTCTATATAAATACCAGATATATACATAAATAAATATATATACAAGCAGCTATAAAAAACGGCACACACACGTACACGGAAATATAAAAAACAGAACAGTAAAGAGAAAACTAAGCGGGGAAACCTAAAAAACCGAAAAAAACACATAGAAAACTAAACTAAACTATTTTTTTTTTTTTTTTTTTGTCTTAGCAAGTAAGCGAACGTAATTTTTTATAAACANTTGTGGTCTTAGCAAGTAAGCGAACGTAATTTATTATAAACAAATGAAGAGAGGAGGAGGAGGAGAACGGGATGCTCGAGGAGAAGAAACTAAATGTAAACCTAGAAAAGGATGACACCTAAATACAATTCGACATATACACTAGCGATATGTATATGCATATGGGCATAACTATATGAATTTCCAATTACAATGATATAGCAAGCGATATGAGAGATAAAGAAACAAAAAATAAAAAAAAGAAAACATTAAAAGAAGCAAAAAATACAAGAAAATCCCCCAAGCTAACAATTTTGCGTTTTCAATTGATATTATTATTATGGATTATTATTATTATTAATTATTGTAAAAAGTATTTAGTGTTAGCATAATGCGTAAGTTTATTAACAACAACTAAATGAAGAAGCCCCAAAAAAACAACAACACACAGACAACTAAATCCCTATATTCATCAAGCGATAAAAAATACAATATAATAAATTGTGCAAAGAACATAAACAAAAGTGAATTATAATAATAAATAAAAATAAAGAATGGGCAAGGATTCGCAAAAGTTAGCAAACGAGAGAAGGCAAGAGATGTGAGGAGAGGAGTGGCGGGAAAATCAATAATAAATAAAAACAAATTGTTAACAAAAACCTAAAATATATAAAAACAAAAAAATGCAAAATGAACCAGACGATGACGATGATGATGAAGAGCAACAAACAAAAATGGAAATGAAAGAAACATTTGATGAGAAAAAAATATATATAAAATAAAAAAAAAAATTATACAAAACTGTGTCTTGCATTTGGGTTAACGTAAAGTCTGGGTTTTTGATTTTAGATGTTATGGCACGTCCTTAAAAATCGGATATTGTAAAGTAGTAAGTATTGCAAATGAAAAATATAGTTTAAAAAATATTTAATTTTGTTTTACAAAATATACAAAGGTTTCGTGATGAAACATAAAGAGGCCTAGGAATAAACTTCAAGCATTTATGCTTGTTCATTGCAGGAAAAGCTCCTCAAATTCCCAAGTAAAAATTCCACTGAAAATCGATATATTTATGAAAATGTTCTTTGGTAAACATCGATCCACTGCAAATCGATTTATTTATAAAAATTTTATTTAAAAAAATCGCTCCTCTGAAAATCGGTACATTTCTCAAAATGTTCTTGCAAAAAAACGATCTTCTGAAAAATCGATTTCTTTCCATAAATGTTCTTTACAAAAAATCGATCCTCTAAAAATCGATATATATTCACCTTTCCTGCCATACTTCCCATAAAAGTTATCGCTTTAACAGCTCGGGTTTTAAGCGTAATCCCGCACGGCCATTAGCCGGGTGAGCTCATCTGTGCGGGCAGCGTCTTTAATCGCTCCTCGGCCAAACACACACACTCGGCCAAGTTAATATGCGTGGCTAATATCGGGACAACACATTATTAATGTCGAGACACAAGGGGTGGCGTGCGGTGCGGTGTTGTGTGTGCTGGGAAGTCAGTGCCTTTTGTTCGACACATGTGCGCGCATTCACACCTACGACCAAAAACAGGACTGCCAACAATGTGAAGGTGGTGGGGTTGTAGAGTGGGGCGCCAGGACACGGCAACGTAGATAGCATTTAATGCAAAACAATGCCGCACGAGCAGCATGCAACAGCAACATCCAGCGCAGCAGCAAAGGCAGCAACAACAACAACAGCCATGACGAATTTCGAGAGAACCCCCTCCGATGTGGCCATAGCCACAGCCATAGCCATGGCCACATACATCCATATATCCACATCTGCAGGCGTTGCAAAACGGGGCACGCACTCGGACATGGAAATGGACATGGACATAGACATGGGTGAGCACGCATACACGCACAGGCAACGGTCACAGTGGGGACGGAGGGATGGCAAATGGAGGTGGGTTCTCCAAAGATTACATATATATTTTATATTTTTTTTAAATATTTTTTATATATTTTTATATATCTATAAATATTTATATATATATTTTATATATTATTATATATTTATAGCAGACATAAGCCAGCTCAACAAGCTTTTATAGCAGCAAAGTTAATATAACAAAAAAGATGCGTAACGCCTTACGATTGAAAAACTTCTAGGGCTCTCGCCAGGCTTTCTTTTAAAAGCATTATGCATCTAATTTATTATTTTAACTTTGATTTATATTAAATAATATGAATTAATATTTTGGGATTTTTATGAATTGTTTTTTAATATTTTTTTTTATTATTTAAACTTTCATTAGTTATATTAAATCATATTTAAAATAATTAATTATTTTATCAGGATTTCTACACCTCCTAGTTAATAATTTCCTGCTGCTCAAACCCCACTGTACCATGTTTATTCATGTTTATATGCCTCTTGTGCCCACTGTAGCCATTGGGGGCAGCTGAGCGTTGCCTTGTGATGTGTTGCACTTCACACACGGATGCGGACACACACGCACACACAGCTTGTCTAAAACGCATATTAAATGTCCATCAGTAGCCGCCCTGTCTGTGTGTGTACGAGTGTGTGTGTGTGCGAGTGTGGCGTTCAATCTGTCCAGGGCCATCAATCCACAAAAGCGTCGAGCCAGGACGAGTTTCTCTGTTTGGTCCTGGTCCTGGTCCTGCCCGAAAGTCCTGACGTGTGACGTTCGTTTATCAGTTGGCAGCCGACCAAATGGGGGGGTTTCAAGGATGTAGTTGCAGGGCTGGAGGTCAAAGGGGTCAGCCGGTGGACACTGGACGGTGAGTGATGGACATGAACAGCCAGAATATGTGCACAGTGGCTGGCATTATAAAGAAACATATAGTATTTAAAATTTTATAAAGTATATAAACTAGTTTTCAAAAGATAAATAAAGGTACTTATTTTGATTTTGATCATAAATATATAAAAAATATATATATTTAAAATTATATTTCCGCTTTTACTCTCAGTCTCAGTGTGAGAATTTGCTTTTTGCGTTGTTTCCGTTTCCGTTTCCGTTTGTCGCCAAAAATGAATTTGTTAACATTAAATGGCATTTAGAACGTTAAGGGTGAGCTATGTGGGCGTGGCCATTGGGGGGGATGCCAGCTCATCAGTCCCCTTCCGTCCGCTGGCATCCATTCATCATCACTCACGTTGCTGCTGCTGCTGCTGCTGTCCAGCATCCAGCATTTCGGATTGTACGAACCGTAATTGTAGTTTTGGCCAGCAACTGTAACTGTCGTTGCAGTTGTGATAAATGCTTCTGGGCTTTTGGCTTAGACACGCGCTGGAATCATCATCATCATTGTCAGAGAGAGTGAGCGAGAGATAGAGGGGGGAAAACCAGGGGGATATATCATTTATAAGGCACAGACACATATAAAGACATATGGAGTCCCAAGCGAAACCGCAAAATTGGCCTCAGCTTTGAACAAGATCTCGAACTGGAAGAGATCCCACTTAGTGGCAAGTATTGCAGTTAAAGAAAAAAAAATTATAATAATACATAGATCATGTATATATATTATATATCTAATTATATATATGGTTATGTAATCATTTTTTAATATAAACAATCATTAAATAAAGTAATATTTAAGAAAATAATAAATAAATAAATCATTTAATCATTCCACTTACTTGACACTATAATTCCCAACTAGTTCTAGCATTTCCTGAGTGGTAATCCAGCTGAATGGTAGTGCTTACTCTCTCCATTAAGGAGCTGCCATTTGTTGTGTTCTTGGGTTACAGTGTCCCTATCTCTTTTTTGTAGCTTAGTGCTACGTGTTTATTCCCTATTGGAAAGAAGGATAGACCAAGCGAGCAGATATCACCGGAGAGGCTTTGAGATCACATGGAAATCAAGGAGATTGATCAATCACAGGACGGACCTAGACAAATGTGAGTACACAAAATATATATATTTATTAGATTAAACATCTCGTAAATCTTAATATTTAGTTTAAATTGGAAACTTTTATTGGGAACTAAAAACAACTAATGTAAGCTATGAAAAATAGTTTAACTTAAAGAAAAGTCGAAATGCTTCTTTAAAGACTCCTAGAAAATATAATTAATATTTAATAATTTTTCTTTCTGTGTACAACTCCCATTTGTTATTGTTTATTATTGTTTTGCAACTGTTTGTTGTTGTTTGCCTGATTGCCTCCATGAGCGTCGTCGTCGTCGTCTCCGTCTAATGACTCAATTTTCGATCCAAAACCTGAGACAATTACGAGTTCCACAATTATCCACATGTGAGTGAGTCACTTGGGGGGAGGGGTGGTGGAGGGTAGGGCCCAACACTGGCCACAGAAGGGGTTGTGGGACAACAGAGAAGCTTATACCCTGCGGATGGGTGTGCGTGCCACGCAATGACAGCCAAAGCGACGATGTTTGATTTGAAGCTGTCGAAAAGCAGCTCAGCTAAAGTCGAACAAAAGAGTTTGAAAATTGAATAAAAAACTGACAAGAAGAGGGGTAAAATCGAAAAGGGTGAAAGGCAACGAAGCGGGGAATACCCTGGGATAAGTGGTTTACACTTGAGTTTATTAAATAGAGGGAACAAAATAAATTTAAGCTTTTCAGTTATAATGTTTATTTTCATTAATTTAAAGGCTTTGTTTATGTAGTTTTTATTTTATTATTTATATTTTCGAATTTAGTTTATATTCTATTTTTTTTTAATATTTATTAAAGGTATTTTTATATACCAACTATAAAGGGTTCACCTTGTGACGTTTGCCGAAAAAAAAGGTAACATCGACCAGTGTCTGTCTGTCGGTCCTTTCAGCTGGCCAAGAGGGGTTCCTCCGTTGCTTCTTTTCCTTGTTTTGGCTACTCCAGCTCCAGCTCCTGGTCCCGCTCCTCCTCCTGCTCCTGCTCTTGTTCCTGCTCCTTGCTCCTTGCCACTGTGCCTGACACGCAAACCTACTCCAATTTCCAGTTTTTCGTCTGGCAAGTGTCAGAAAAGCGAGCAGGACGGACAAGGATACGCTGACACTTTGCCGCCGGCCGTTCCGTTTCGTTTCGGTTTTTCCGGGCGGCTTTCCATGGGGGGTTCTAACCCCCCTCCCCCCTATTCCTGTTTTGTCATTAAAACGATGCAACTGCAAAATGCCAAACAACTGGCAATTGTGCAGCTTATTAGTTCAGCTAAGTGGTTAAAGAGGAAGTAGAAACGTAAACTTGTTACTTCCGGTTGGAATTTTAGCATTAATAAATTAATAAATTAATTTTTAATAATTATTAAAGAAATATTTCAAGAATACTTTAAGTTTTAATTTGGTTTTTAGTTGATAAAGTTCAAAGCCTGAAAGTATATAGCTTGAATTCGTAAAAAAGAGGGTTTCAAGCTTCTAAAATATTTTGAACAAGCTTTAAGATTTTTGTTATTATTGTAATTAAAATATATAACTATTGTTATTAATAATATTATTAATAATATTTATTTTTTTTTAATAATTTCTTGGGTATTCTTAGTGTATTTCTTACTTTGATGAATGGCTGGCATGTCCCTTAGCCATTCCCCCTTCCCCCCCCAACTTCTGCTTCTACAGCCGCGTCCACACATGCAAGGCTACTGTTTTTCAGACTCTTTGGGCTCCCGACTGTCAGGGGTTTAGTGGGTTGTACCCACTCCATATCCTTTTCTTGGCCAGCGATTGGAAGTCGACTCGCACGCAATGTCATTTCACGCTAAGTTCGGGAAACTTTGGCATAACGATCCCTGATAATACCCTAACCATATACAAAATTTACAATTAAAGAAAATTAAAGTTTTTGTAAATTTTAACCCCTTATCAAATTTTATAAAAAATTTAATTACGCTTTAATTTCTTCATAAATAAAAAATATATATTTTAATTCCTGTGAAATACTATACTTCCCATAATAAGACATACTCCTTGACACCCTGGAAAACAGAGACAATAACAGGGACTGAAACAGGGACATGTTCATGTCAGTAAAAAATAGAAGAAAAAAAAAAGGTAGAGAGGTACCAACAACAAACCCAGGACATGCCACACGTAACAGCGGAAGCCGACGCATGTGTAGCCAAGGCATCGGAGGGGCTTTTCGAGGGAGTCTTAGGTGGCATTAAGGGGTCTTTCGGAAGGGGGAGGGGCAGCCAGTACCCCAGCACCCAGCACCCTGGGAGCCGCATATGTCAGCGCTCGAAAATGTGTTAATATTTGATAAGCTCAATATGTGGTCCGAAATGCGATCGTTTAATGGCGGGGCGGGTGGAGGTCAGTGCATGCGGCACGCAAGCCACTCAATTCCCAGTCTTTTCCCCTTAAACCCCCCTTTGGACAAAACCCGAAATGACACCGAAAACCGTAACGCTGGAAAATGGTTACGAAAAAGTATTAAGGCCTTGTCACTTTGACACCTTTTTCGGCGGGCAAAAGGGGGATGGTTGCCAACTTGCTGGGCTGTCAGTTTGCATTCGATATGGGGTTACGAATAAGCAAAAAAGCAAGAAGCACAAAGCACAAGCAAGAAGCAAATAGGAAAAGCAAGTACCAAGTAGCCACAAAAATGGATTAGATAGCCATCAAGTTTGGACTGAAAAGGCCACATGCAATGGTCATATGTCCCAAGTTCCTGCCAAATCGCTGTCCTGCGATATAAATATAGATGAGAAATCGGGTCATTAAGCCAGATAATTCAAAATTCATTTAGTTTTGGAATGAGCAAAGAGCTTTTTAGGTTCTTGGAAATGGAAATAAGTCAAGTTAAAGCAGAGAGAAATTTTTATAGAATTTTCCTTTATATAATTTTAATTTATAATATCATTAAACATTTCTTAATATTTTAATAATTATATAAAATATTTTTAAACATTTCTTAATAGCATAATAATAATATAAAATTGTATTATTCATTTCCTAATACAATAATAATAATATAAAATATTTTTAAACATTTCTTAAATCCCTTTTGAAGTAGTTTTCCCCTTAACAAATACCTTTCAAATGCCAAAACACTCTGGCAACAAATTGCTATTACCTTAAAGATGGCCTGTCTTAACCCTCAACCTCCTTCTCCTCCTGTTTGCCTTTCAATAATTTCCATAATGAGCTTAGGTGGGACGGACTAAGCCTTGGACTATCTGGTATATGGTATCTGCTATATCGGTGCATCTGCATCGCTGCCCCGGACAGCGTCTCCTCAGCCGCCACCCAAATAAGATGTTTTTGCAATTTGCATTCATTTCAATATTGATCGAATCGAGCTGAGCAGCAACATTAATCTGGGATACGTACACCCACATGGGGCTAAGTGTATATGAACTGAGAGAATTTTTGCGGTCCTAATATAAATATAAAATATATAAATATTTTAAAAAAAATCTTATACAGTAATGGGATTTCTTGTTTTATATATTTAATTTTTTTTGTTTCATTATTATTTTTCTATAATTATTACAAGTACACTCCCTACTCCCCACTGTAAATATCCAGGCCACCCACTTGCACTGCACATATCTGGGCATGTACTTGAGTGTGTGCATCCTTCAGATACACATGCGTATCTCTGGCAGCGATTCGCTCATAACTCGTGTAATAAAGCCGTCCGTTCGACGTCTGTCTTCTGTTGTCGCCCAAAAAATAATACAAAAAAAAAAAAAAAAAAATTATAAAAAATACTTGGAACACGTGTCGTCGACACCAAAAGCAGCCACGACAAAGACAGCTGAAAGGAGAAAAGCAGACAAGCTGGAAAGCAGGAAAGTACCAGAGCAGGAAAGCAGCAAGGCAGAATGGCAGCTGCCCACGTAGCCCCACCTTTGAAGATGTCTGCGCAGATAGATTGGGCTAGATTGCAACCCAAAAGCAAGTTGAAGCCTGACAGTAGTCTACAGACCCAGGGGTTACCCATTGCTTTGATTTTTGGTATTATTTGAGAGCAGAAACTATCTGGATTGGAATAATTATATTTAAAAAAAATCATTGCCAACTTTTGGTGTTTATTTTTTCCATGCATTGACCCTTATAATTCCCAACAGGTTCTAGTTCAAAAGTAAGGTAAAGGCGGAAAACAATTGGTCAGTAAGTGGTGTGGTGGTATGTGTAGTGTCTGTCTGTGGAAATCTTTTTTGTGTTGTTTTTGGCTAAAGTGAGTCAAGAGAACTTTGCAAATGCTTATCAATGGCGGCTAACAAAATTTTTGTTATATATTTTTTTATTCTAGATTATGACTATGGCCAGAAGAAGGTGTCGTTGCTGGCTTAATAACATTGAAACGAGGGGGATGTAGATGATGAGGTAGAACCCTTGAACCCATGGCATGTGGCTCAGTAAGTAGTGCTTAGTTATAGTCCCAGTCCTTGTCCTAGTCGAACCCGATTGTTGAATGCTATTCGGCATATACCCTGGCTATTCCAGGGAGTATAGGAATCAGGGCCAGAGTAGACTGGAGCGTGAAGAAAGGGGGCCTTTGGAAATTGGACTTGCGGAATGGCTATCAGGCGCCGTCAGCATGCACAAGCACAAAACCGATGCAGCTAGAGATACAAATACAGATACAGATACAGCCAACAGATACAGATGCAACTAAAGATACATCGACAACTACATAGTTATACAGATACTGTGTGCAGACTTTGACAGTGAAATGGCCTTCAGTTGGCAGTCGGATTGGGTCGCTTCATTTGCATTAAATAAGCTGAAATTCAGCAGCGGCACGCTCCATTTAAGCGCTTTATGCTCGCTCGCCGGTCAATCCCAAGATTTCCCTGGAACAAATACAAGCTATATATATGTATATACATATATATAAACCCGAGTGTTTTGGTCCAGATCATGCGAAATTATCGTGTAATTAAGCGTGGCGCTTGCCTGGGCTCCGGCAATTAGTGGTTGCCTGTGCATTCATCCCGAAGTATCTGCGTATCTGCGTATCTGAGTGTCTTGGCTTGAGAGCATCCGTGAGATGCATAAAGAGAAGCAAGTGGTTTGGCACCGTTGCGCTCGATTTGCAGCGATTTTATCCGTAGATGGGTAGAAATTCCAAAGGAAGATGGATTTGACTTTCAAGGGATTAGAAATATATATCATTTTTGGGCATTAAAGTATCTGAAAAAGTATTTCAAAGTATTTATAAATATTTTTATAAAACCTTTTTTTAAATATGTACCTTTATTCTTCCAATTTCCACAATCGCGTCAACAAAATAGAATTTGTTATTGCAATATTTTCATTTCTCATTTTTAGCCTGCCTCGATTTTGGTTTGGATTGAGGGGATTTGAGGGTATCCTTCTGCCGAAATAAAATAGTCATTGATATGTTATTAAATATGGCGTCGGCTGTGCAAACAGAGAGCACGCAAAGGGGACAGGACAGGACACAACAGGACAGGACAGACCAGACCAGACCAGGACAGGCCCACAGGATACACAGGACACACATGTACGGGCTTGCATAAACGAGAGCATTCATGTTTATGAATATGGCTGCGAGGATGCCACCCGAAAAACTCTTTTGGCCATTGTTTGCTTTGATTTTATTACGATTTTTGTGTTGATTTTGCCTTTTATTACAATCCAATGCCGGAATATACACACTCGATTGCGAATATGAATATTCATTCACTGCCGTTTGTTGTTGCTATTTGTTTGGAAATTCAGCAAAAATCAGAAAACCGCAAACACAAAATGCGCTTAGATCGACAGAAAAAAAAACAAGAAAAAAAAAAACAAAAAAACAATCAAAATCTGTCCAAAGACACAATACCAAACGACCCATAAAAATTTCATCATTTATTTACGCACACACAAGGCCATAAATATGATGTCTATATACGGATATATACTATATATAGTCTTCTTGTGTCTATAACCATCGATCCGTTTAATAGTCGCCATTGCCGTTGCCCGAATTGTGGGATATTTTATTTCGATTTTGCTTGAATTTAATTTTTAAAGCTAACAGATTTCAATTTCACTTTAAATGTTGAAGAAATTAATTTAGCTTTAAGTAAGTAGTTTAAGTAAGCAAGTCATTACACTAATTTTTGTTTATTTGCTTGTATATATTTCTTCTTCAAAGCCATATAAATAATTATTATTATATGTATATTATGTGAAAAATAATTATAATAAAAATAATTACATAAAAAAATCCCCAAAAAACACTCAAAAGAAGAAACCGCTTAAAGCCTTCATAAAAATTGTCGTAATTTTTCACATGAACTCTTCGATTATTTGACTTTCCTCGCGTGTTGAGCAAAAGAAAACTGCCAAGTGGAAGGGCTAGAGTTTTCCCAAAAATTTCCCTGCTCCATATACCCACCCCAACCTCCCCCGACTACCGACTTTATGTTTGTTTTGTGTTTAGCAGACAAACAGCAAAAATGAAAATCAACAAGAGATTTTTCGTCCTGCCTACCGTTCAATCCTCCTTTTGTCTCTAAAAATATCACAAAATAAAATTCTTATTAAAAAATGTTTCATTTATTTATTTTTGCTTTGCTTTATTATTTATTTTGCCATTTGTTTCACACACACACACACACACAAAAATAAGGATCATAAAAAGGAGAAAACAAATCAAGAGGGAAAGACGAAGACGGCAAAGGGAGAGTAAGAGAGTGGGAGAGTGGGAGCTTGGGAGAGAGTGAAAGGAGAGAGCTATATATATGTATATATGTATGTGTGTGTGAAGCATTTAAAAGCTTTACAAACATTAAAATGTCTGTCTAACTGCATGTGTGTGCAGGTCTGGCTCTGTGCACTGTAAAAAAAAACACATTCAATTGCAGTCTATTAAATACATTTATGTTGATTTCACAAATTAAAAAACCTTTCAAGATTCGACTATATTTCTCACAGTGCATGTGTGTTTATCGGCATCAAATATTGTGCTCGTGTGTGTGTCTCGTGTTTGCGCAAATCGTTAGAGCGAAGAGTTGTGTAAATATTTGTGTGAAAAATTTTGCCAAACGTGGATTAAAAACTTTTACCAAACGGACCCCGCCGAGAGAGAGAGTGATAAGGGGATCGGGGGTGTGGGTGGGGCAGACAGGGACAGGTGAGCAGGCCACACAGAGTGAATGAGATAGAACGAGTGAGAGACTGCATTTAGTTGTCGTTGGTTATTTGGTTGCCGCCTCGCCATATCTGCTATCTATTACAGATTTATTTTGAAAAATTTATTAGCATATTTATTTACTTTTTGTGTGCTGTGTGTATGTGTGTTTATTGCTGTGTGTGTGTGTGTGTGTGTTGTTTGTTGTGCCTTGCTGGTTGGTCGTCCGGGTTTATGTTTTGATTATTTTTGGCATTACGCAATTTTTGGGCAACTGTTCTGCATGTGATAAGTTGCAGCATTTGCATTGGCCAAAAACGATCACAAAATCGGATGAGAGGGCCCTTAAAGGTGCTGGACAGACTTAAAGTTTAGCAATTGTGGCTTAAATGTACGTTTAACTCTAGGTTTAAAATACCTGCTCCTCAAATTGAAGAATATTAAGAACTTTTTATCGGTGTTGGTAAGAGGACTTTTTAGGCCTTATTAATAATTTTTAATTTAACAGACTTTCTCTGGAAGGTACTATTTCAGAAAGAAAATGAATTTAATATGTTGAATTTGAAATGTTTATATAAATATATATGTAAATATATACATATAAATAAATATATAAATAAATAAAGTATATATAAATTTTTAAATAAATATATACATTATATAAAAAATAAAAAATAAATAATTAATGAATAAAATTTCCACTTGCTTGACACTATAATTCCCAACTAGTTCTATCATCTTCTGAGTGGTAACCCAGCTGAACGTTGAGGTCGAGTGGTAGCGGTAGTGTGGTGTGTGGGTATGGTGTATGGTTGTGTGGTAGTTCTTACTCTCTCCTTAGGGAGCTGCTATTTATTGTGTTCTTGTGTTACAGTGTACCCTTACTCTCTTTTATAGTTTAGTGTTACGGGTTTATTCCCTATTGGAAAGAAAGATACACCAAGCGAACAGATATAACCGGAGAGGCTGAAATCGCAGGAAAATCAAGGAGATTGATCACAGGACGGACCTATACAAATGTGAGTATACAAAAAATATATACTAGAAACTTTTATTGAACACCAAAAACCACAAATTTAAGTAATCAAAAAATAGTTTAGCTTGAAGACAAGGCGAAGAGTTTCAAGTAACAAAAATTACTGAAAAAGAGATATAAATAAGAGCTGGTCTAAAAAAATAAATAATTATTAAAATAAGAATATTTATGACAACACTTTTCTTTCAAAAATCTAAAAACCCCCATCACTTTAACCGTAAATATGAAATGAAGAAAAATGTTTTCTGTGGCCGTTGGCACTTTTGATATTATCTCACAATGCTACGGATATCCCATTGGGGATTATATGGCTGCCAAATGCCCAATCTAAACTTTACCTATTTTCACGTAGATGAAAAAAGCAAAACACAAAACACTGAACACAGAAAAATGTTGCTCAAGTTAAATTGCTACAACTTTTTCGCTTTAAACAAGGCAAACAAGGAGGAGCTGGGGGAGGAGTTGCGAAAAAAAAAGTGTGAAATTTTAAGTACTTGAAGTGCCGCTGGGGAAGTCAGTTTCCCGGCTCCGCTCCACCACCAGGCAAAGCCTTCCCTTTGCACACACAGATACAACCGCCCCAATGGGTGTCCCAGGACACCCCTCCGCACACACACACAGAGAACGACTTAAACAAGCAATGCGTATTCATAACGCGTATACGCCATGTTGTTGTTGACAGCCATTTTGTAGATGATGCGCGCGCGCCCCCACTTAACAGTGGGGAGAATGCCGCCACCCCCTCCGAGCCCCCATTTTGGAAGTATCCGGTGTCCCCCCTTAGCTACCCTGCTGCTGTCTCTGTGCCAGCCCCTGTCCAAACCCCCCTGTCCTTTCCCTTGATTTTCCCCAGCAATCTGCATTCTTAACACTGTGAAAAATTAGGGGAAAAGTCTTAATACATTTTAAGCTCTTATTTTTATTTTCTTGTTTATTTATAAAATATTTCTATATCCTTTATTTATAAGGTTCTTTGTATTTAGAACAGTTTAAAGGAGTCCTTTTTGACTCTCTTAAGTACATTTACTCTTGAACAGGCGACTCGATTTAGCCCTGTCTAATTTAAAACCTTTAACCAAATGTTATTCATACCTCTGAAACTACTTTTCCTATATTTCTTAGACTCTGTTTTTATTTTTTAGATTTTTTGTTCCATATAAAAAGTATATAACTGATAACTTGTATTTACAAAAACCACCAAACTCACCACCTTGCTTTCTGCAAACCCCACAATTTATTGGTGTTTACCTTCGAGACATAAGATTTTTCTTTAGCTTCATTTTTTGTTTTATTTTTATATTCTTAATACAAGTATATACACAAAAGAGATAATATTTTTCCGAGTACAGATGCTGGCTATAAATGTTGCTGTTGTTGTTCTCCTCTCAACGAGGCGTTCGTTTATTTGAGCAGCGCCACCTTGGCGTGGCAAAAGCTCATTTCAGGCTGTCCCAACCCAACCCCCGACACACACAACCGGAGACAGCAACTGCCTAGACTCCCCAGCCTTACTCCAAGACCCAGCCAAGCCAAGCCAACCCAACCTCTCCGACCTGCAAACGGCCCAATCCCAGACCCTCAGCAAGCAGGGCACGTAAATAAACACAGCTCAAGCGAAATATATTGACGATGTTGAAGCGGAAGAGCATCATCATAGCGGTAATCATGTTACCTCAATTCGAAATGAATTCATAACTGAATTTTCGCATTTTCCCCACCCCCCAATGCCAGCAGGCTTCCATTTTTCCACCCAGCGAGAACCACTCAACCGGGGCCGGGTCGGGAATGTCACTGGCTAACCCCAAAAAAGCAACGCAAACTGATAGATAGACACTGGGGGTTCGCAAAAGGGGGGCTTTCCGGGGGTGCCCTGGCGGGTATTACATGGCAAAATGAGAGGTGGAAAAGCTGACTGCCAGGATGTCATGTTGATGATGACGCTGTTGATGGGCACACCACTCCATGGTGCTCTATAACGCTCCTTCAATCCAGTTGCGAAGGCCTCGGAATTGTGTTTTTAAAGCGTAACAGGCAAAACACCAACAACGGCCAGCAACAAATATAAAGTCAGTAGAAGTAGAAGCTAACCTACACTTGTATTTAAATTTTCATAGTATTTTTCTAACATGAAAAATACTTTTTTTAATGCTAAAATTGCAAAAATCTTGGAATATAATATTTAAAATTATATAAATAATAATGTATTCTTTTTAAAATTTACAAAAATATATTAAAAAATATTCTTTTAACCGTTTAAACATAGCCAAACGCCTTCGCTCAACTGTACGGACTCTGCTTGGGCGCCATGAAAATGGAGAATGGAGAAAACTCGTTAACTGGCATTCCACTGCCTGCCTCTGCCTTTGCCTCTGCCTTTCCCTCCTCCTACTCCTCTCTCCGTCCTGGATTTTCAGCTGCCTGTGCCGAAGATATAGCAGAGGGGGGAAAAAGGAGCAGGTCACCAGGATTGGAGGTGAGGCGGTGCGACCTGATGAGTGTCTGATGGGCAGATGGCGGCCTTCTATTTGCTACCGTTTCATGGGCCTGTCTATATCTCTGCCAAGAGACACTGTAAAGAAAAAAGGTAAGTAAAGATGTAGAAATATATAAGAAAGTTGAGAAATATTGTTTTGTCTCTGTATCTAAATGCTGTATCTTTATTTCTTTTTACTATAACTTTTACACAACTTGTAGGTATCTCTCTTTTTAACTATATTTCAATATTTATTTGTATAGTTTTTTCGCCAAGTGCTTCCGGTCCGAGTTGTCCTTGTATAATGTATTTTGTCGTGTCTCGCTTTCTGCATTCTGCAGAGTCCTTTCTCCTTTCTTCACTCTCCTTGCTCCTCTGGCTCTTGCATGCATTTTATCTTGTTGTCGTCATCCTTGTTGCGCTCTCCACCTCGTCCTTTACGCTTTTTCTTTTCCCCACCCTGATGCACAGGATGTTGCTCGTTAAATTTTCTTTATGAAGTTAACTGTAAATGTCCCTGCCCTCGTATATTGTAGCTCCTGTTCCTGTTTTTCCCGCCTCTTCACTTCAATTTCACATTTCGCGCGCAAAAAAAATAAAATAAAATAAAACGACAGCAGCTGAGAGAGGGAAAAAATTACTCGGTAATGCAATTTTGCAGCTGGCAAATGCTTAAAGCTTTAAGGAAAAGCAGGACTTTTCCAAAAAAGAAAAGAAAGAAAACGAAAGAAAATGCAACTCAATCTGCTGTTACACCTTCTCTCCCTTGGCAACAATGCATTTTTGCTCGATGGAGGAAAAACTCCAACGGAATAAAATAAAAACAGGGAAATGCAAATATTTAAATTGCATTCGCGACACACACACACCTTGAATCATTCCTTCCACAAACAGATAAATTATGTTCTACAAGAAAACTTATTCTTTGTGGGAAGAAGGGAAACAGGAAAAGTCAATGTGGCAAAAGGGATTTTTCCCTTTCTAAAGGACATCATAATTTGGTTTTGCATTTTATATACGCTTCGATCTGGCCAGCCCAAGACTCCTTTTCAGCACAAGTATTCCTGCAAACTAAACTTTAAACTGCTAAACACTGGGAGAAATAAAGAAAACTTGTTAAAATTTTAATATATTTTCGAAGAGTTTCTTTTTTAATTACTTTACTTTTATATTTAAAGAAAGAACATTTTAAATTAATGTAAAAATTCCTCTAAAATAAATTTAATTTAATTCAAAAAGTAAATGACTTTATACACCTTTATTCTTCCTGTGTACTTGAATCGAAAGTTGCCAAGTGGAAAGGCAGACAACTCATTGCCTATAAGAAAAAATTCTACACATAAAAATAAGCTTTTATATTTAAATATATTATATAAAAATCTCCCAAAAAAAATCCCCTTAAATCTAAGAAAATTATTTTACAGTTAAGAAAAAGTTTTCTTTATTTTTAAGGCAAGTTACCCTATGCACATTTTTTTTATTAGTGTACCAGCAGAAGCTCCAAAAGCAAGAAAAATCCAAGTGGAGCAAGAAAAATAGCAGAGGGAAAAATAAGGAAAATCATGAAAAATTTTTCAAGTAGTTCTTGGTAGCACAACAACAAAAAAAAAAAAAGAAAAAATGGGAAAACTAAGAGGGGGAATCCGGATTGTGGGGTCTGTACAATGTTAAATGGCACCGAGAGCAAAGAAGCTTAATATTGAACAAGGAGCAAGGAGCTGGGAATCGGGCCACAGGACCTGAATGTGCGGACCCAAAACCGGCATAAGGCGAGGCACTATGGTAAGGTTCCATCTTGTTGTTTTCTATTTTATACTTTTTTTAAAATTTACTTCATTATTTTACTTTGATAAAATGAAACAATTTTGAGTGTCAAAATATTGTTAGATTTTGGAATTAAATATAAGTTTAATAAAACTGCATACTTTATTTAATTTTAATATTTTTTCATAATTTTATATGCACATTTTTGGAAAAGTAAAAGTAAAAATATCATAGCTCCGCCCAAAAGGCCTTAAATTCAATTTGGAAAGCAGGCTTGTTTCAGTTTTGAAAAGGTTAAAAAGACTGCTTACTACATTTTAGCGTTCGTTTTCTTTTTTAATTTAATTTTTGCGAATTTTTTACTATTATAAAAAGGGTTAAAAAAATGTTTGAAAAAAATTGTGTTTTTTTTGCCTAAATCATAATTTTAAAAATCCATAACTTCTGCAAAAATGCCTTAATTTTAATTTGGAAACCATTTCTGTGTTAATTTTTACTAGGTTAAAAAATCAGCATATTAAATTTAAAATTTAATTTTTTTTTAATTATTATGAATTTTTGAGAATTTTAATGATGTAATAACCCCTTATCAAATTTTGAAAAAATGGGATAAATTATTAAAATTTTTTTTCTTTCGTACTTGGCTAAATCGACTCTCCTGTTGATGCTGATCAAAAATATACATGATCTATGGGGTCGGAAATGACTTCTTCACTGCATAAAACACTCCAAGGGTAGAATATTTCCACAAATAAAACCATCTAATACCTTAAAACCCTTTACACATCCTTTGCAATTTTTTTTCAATGTATTTTCAATCTACTTCTTTTTTTAGAAAATAAAATTTGTAAATAAAAATAAATAAACAAAGATTTTTAAAATAATAATTAAAAATAAATAAATAAAGATTTTAATAAATAAAACATATAAATAAATAAATACAAATTTGTACAAATAATTTCTTTAAATTTAATAATCTCCCAACACATTTTTTTAACCCCACAGAAACCCAATTGACCCCACTGTGCGAATGCCTGTCGATGCTTATTCTCAATGAAGGCGCCAAAAAAAAAAGAAAAAAACTGGAGAAAAATGCCAGGGAAAATATATATATAAAGGAAAAACGAAACGAAAAACGGGCAAAGGAAATGAAGCAAGAAAAATTACAATTCTCGACATGGATGTTCCTCGGGCGAGAGGAGGAGGAGTAAGAGGGGGCTGGGAATTGAGTTTTGGTGGCAGGACGAAGGATGAACACACTCCAAGGAGGTGGAGATGGAGCCAAATTGGGGCAGGGGCTCGCCATTTTGTATGCAGGTGAATGGTAAGATTGTGTATGTATGTGTGTGTGTGTTGGGGGTGTGCGTGTGTAATTTTTATCTGCCAACTTTTATCATTTTTTATTTTCATACACATTTCGCTTCGGCTGCTGTTGGGAGCCTCATAAAGAGCGTCAAGGTAAAGCGGCCGAAGGAAATGAATAAGAGGGGGGTGGAAAGGGGGGCGGAAAATACACACACTCCCACACACACACATGAGTGTGTGTGTGTGAATAGAGAAGCAAAGAAAAATTGCGTTCAAGTTTGAATGAGTTTTCCCAGCAGCAGCAGCAATGGAGATTGAAGGACGCACCGGCTCTCAAGGCTACATTTCCCAGAAAACCCTACCACCCATTCACCACCCACTCACCCCCTCCCACCTCCACAGCAAATAAACAAACAACGAGAACAACAAAAAGTGGCATTGTCATCGTTTTTATTGTTGCCAAAGAAAAATAAGGAGAAGCAACTGAAACACAATTACCTGTCGCTAGCGGGTGATATATACACACACCTACACACACACACAGGCACACTCACACTTGCACACCCAACAACACACACCCACACACCTAACCGAGACAATACATTTAGCAATTTAAGAGCAAGTTCTACTTAAAGATGCTTTCTTGAGGGAAAAGGAAACTGTTTAAGGTGAGAAATGAGCTTAAAAATAAATATATAATATATTAATGTAATAAAGAAATAAATTATAAATAAAAAAACTAAATAATAAATTAAATAAATAAAGAATTAATTAAATAAATCCTGCAAGGCTGCCCATAAAGTAAAATCAATCTCCACTGAATAAAAACTAATAACTTAATTTTAAAAAATAAATCAAATAAAATTTCCCAAGTTAAATGTTTTATTTATTTAATTGCATACTTTGTTTTGTTAAAATAAAAATAAAATAAATAAATCCCAACGAAATATTGNCTTAATTTTAAAAAATAAATCAAATAAAATTTCCCAAGTTAAATGTTTATTTATTTATTTTTTTTATTTATTTATTTATTTAATTGCATACTTTGTTTTGTTAAAATAAAAATAAAATAAATAAATCCCAACGAAATATTGTCATTGAAACCAGGTAGCCAGAGCAATGGCCGTCGGGGGACTCTTGCTGCCTTTACTTCCTTCCGCTTCATTGGGGGAAAAGGAAACAACAACGGCAACGACACTCCAACTGGCAGCCATCTTGACTGACTGGGCTACCTACCCCTGCCGGGACCCCCACCCCCCAAGACCTGCTTTTTTCCCCCAAACCCAACCCAACCGCCCACTTTCAGCGCCCCAAACCACCGACTTGCTTTTCTATCTGTTTTATGCCCGAATCACTTTTGCAACTTTTGCACACACACACACCAAACATACATATAGATACATCTGTATATATATATTTCTATATATATATATATCTTTATAAAAGAGGAAAATCTTGAAGGGGGAGGCCAAGACTACAACGACGACGACAACGACTCAAGGAGTTCGAGGCAAAAGAAAAACTCATTCCGAAATCATTTTTGGAAAATCGCCTGCGGCTGTGTTTTGTTAAAAACTGAGAAAACGGAAATACTACAGCAGAAAATGTGGCACTCTACCTCCGCAACCCCACACCCCCCTCTCCGATTTACAAGGACAAGAACAAGGTGGGTGTTGGGTGGGAGGAAAAGCCAAGGGATTCTTTCCTTGTCGACTTGTTTAACTTTCACTCAAGTGGATTTTTGACTGCGAACAAAAAGCAGAACAAGTTGCTTGGGCGAAAGGAAGCAGGCTTTAGTTGGTAAGATATATATAGATATAGGTATATATATATATATATATGTAGGGTGGCTTAGGGGAAATTGCTAGTGAGTGTGCCAACTACTAGTTAGTTTTTCATCAAAGTTTTTTATGATCTGCTTTTCAGTTCTCAGATCTAAAAAATAGTTAATCAAATGAAGAAAATATCAATCAGGTTTAGTTCTTAAAAATTTTAATTTACAAATAAATATAAATATAAATAATTAAAGAAAAATAGAGCTATAATAATACTTTTTCCTGCCGTTTGTACCTGTTGTTCATCCAATCTTAAATGCGGTTTCATGCTCGAATCGAAGCAAATTAAAGGGCATCCCCCGAGGGACATGACATATATTATACATTTACTAGCTATATATTTTTAAAGCCACAACCCTCCTCGCCCGGTCAATTGCTGAGGGACGAACAAATAAAAAAAAAAGATACAGATGCGTTTAGGGCACATATGGCAGGCAGCCTGGACTCGCCAAATCAAAGTAATGTGATATATAGTCTGTCTCGATAGCTGCTGCCCCCGCCCCTGCCCTCTCACATCTGTGCCCGTGCCGTTGCCCTTGTAATTAGATGATCCCCAAATCAGCCGCTAATTTTTCCGCAATTTGCTTAGTAATGCAATCTAAATACAAACAAAATAGTTCCCTTTTTATTTCAACAATTCCAGAGGGGTGGACCACCACACCGCAGGGTGCTGGAGAAGGGGGTGGGCGAACGGGAAAACGGAAAACGAGGGCCGCGGGTCGACGGGCCGTGAAATACACACTCGAAAAACTGAATGGCATATGTACACATATATGCCCCGGAGTGTTGCACATGTCCCTGTGCGGCAAAACAAACATTAGTCGATGCCAATAGCCAGAGTTGCCATTCCCCTTGGAGGTCAGGGTAGTCGAAAAAAATACAGATTTGGCAGGACGAACGGTTTGTTTCAAGAAAAAAAGCTTGAATTTGCCTTTAGGTTTGGGTTTTTCGAATACGAAATTTAATAGACTCTTGAAAATAATTTTTTAGATTAAAAAAAAAAAATTATATTAAAAAAAATAACCAAGAACAATAAAAAAAATATTTTAATTAGAAAAAATACATTAAAATAAATAAATAAATTTAAAAAGTAATTAAATTTAAGAAATTTGAATTAAAAATCAATTATATTAAAAAATATATAATAAATTTGAAATAAAATAATTTAAAAAAATAAATTAAAAATAAAAAAAATAAAGTAAACCCCGAAGAAAATTGGTGAAAGTCTGTAATTTGTCTGGTGATTTGTGTAAATTTAAAATAAATAAATATAAATTTATATAATTTATATAAATTTATAACTTACCTTTATATTATTTAACTAACTAAAAAGATGTTAATTAAGTCCGCCTGGCAACTCTATTTGAACTTGGTTTCGCGGATCTGAGCTTGGAAACACACAACCAAAAGCTGGAGGCCAGTGGCCCACCCGGCATGTCAAAGCCAAGCGACAGGACCAAGGACCCAGGACCCAGGACGAGGCAGGCAGGCAGATAGATGCGACTTTGGCGGCGCATCTCTCAGATCCCAGCGGGAGTTGAGCCAAGCTGCCCTGAAAATCACAGCAGGGGTTGGGACATTCCAAGGGGTCGCGCGCGCCTGGTGTTTTTGAGCTGCTATTTGGGGTTGACCCGGACCTGTCGCCGGATGGCGGGATGATGTCCTTGCCAGCTCAGGCCCACATGCCGCGTTCTTGTCTTTAATTTCAGCGCATTTGGCTTTTGTAACGTGATTATCCGACGATTTGATTTGGCGCTAAATGCAATTGCCAAATGCCCAAGTCAATGGGAAATGGGAAAAGGAACTGGGAAAACAGCGAGGACTGGACAGGACACGCGTGGCAAGTGGTAATTGTGGCTGTCGGAGGAAAACCAACTTCCGTTAAGCCAATTATCTTGGCTAGAAAAATCATAAAACAAGGTGAGATATCTTCGATTTAAAATTAAGATAAAGATTTTAAGAGAGCTAAAATATTTTTAAAAAAATCAGGATCACTTCCTAACAAAGCCTAGAAGTATGTGGAACCTCTGGGAGATCCCCAAAATCCAGGGTTTCTACTATTTTCTTTTTCCTGTTGAAACTCAATCGAAAAGTCATTTACTTTGATTGATCTTTTCAGCGGCCTTTGGGATTATGTACTGCCTAAGATCGAGACACCACCTGGGGCCCATCTTCATCATCAGCAACCCCAAATCATCGTCATCATTCGCCTTGGATTTTATATTTTTCCAACAGATGCTAACTTTTGGGCTCGGTTTCTGGGTTATGGGTTATGGGATATGGGATCGTCTCACCTCCCTGGGGACTTGTTGGAACAGTAGCAGCAGCAGCAGCCACAACACCTCGCATCGGCACACAGGTCATCTACGGATTTTCCCCCCAGAATTTCCCACTTGCCCTGGTATCTGTCTCCATCTTTGTCTCTAGCCAAGCGAACATAAAGGAGGGGAAGAAAAAAATGCAAATCACTGAAGCTCTAAAGCCCAGCGGGGAAAACGGGGAGGCTCGGTTCAAGTCAAGCCATGCAAAAGTATTACAATAATTATGATAATCTATGCCATAAAAAAGAGAGACGGAGCCAGAACCCAAACCCAAACCCGGACGAACCCCAAACTGAACCTGAACCTGAACCGAAAGTCGCATTTGTGGCTTGACTTGCTGTGGGATAATGTGGGTTGGCTCTTGGGTTCCTGGGTGTTTTTTTTTGGCTACTCGGGTGGTTGGCTTTTTCCGGGTTGATGGTGGTGCCCAAGGAATTACCATACTTTAAGCTACCGCAAAGGCGGGGAAAATAGAGAGGAGAACAGAGAACAGGGATGCTCTGAGGCAAGTGGGTATTGCAAAAGGCCAAAAGTGAGGTCTTAGGTTAGCCACTCGATGTTAAACAGGTTACAGGCTATAGGATATAGGGTAAAGATCCGGCTAAATCGAGGAGTATTTAAATCTTTAGGCACTTATTACATTATTTAGATTTTTATTCTAAAAGTTTACAAGGCACAAATCACAAATCAAGTAATATTTTAATATATTTATTATTTTAAGATGATACCCCTTTCCCTAAAGATATCCTTTATCCTGTTAGTATCCCCAAATTAAAGTGTTACCTAGATTTTTTTTCACCATTTTCGCCTGCCATTTTGAAAGTCCACAAAATGGCACAAGAAGCCCAAAGGAAAATCCATTGGGGCAATGGGAATACAGGTGTCGACTTTTCCACCTGCACTACCTTTCTCCCTTTTAACTCTGCTTTATTTTCCTCTCTCTCTCCCTCCCCTCTTCCACCCACCTCCCCCTCTCCTATTACCCCCCTCTTTCAAGTGCACTTTTCGGACATTGTGTGTGTTTGATTTTTATCTGTGTACGTGCCATGGCCTGGCCGTAACGCACAGAAGGAGAACCACTACGTAAAGGAGGAGCTTCCCCCCGACTTTTTCCATTTTTCCCTGAAACTCTCTACCGTTTTTCCGGCATTGATGCATCGACAGCAACATTGTTTCCCTAGTTTTTGGTTAGCAACATTTGTTGCTTATGTTGATGTTGCTAGAGCAGTGTTGCTGTGCTAGATCTGTGCTGCTGCTGATTGATAAGTAAGTTGCTTATTATTGTTATTAATTTGTTTATAAATAACAATGCTATAAATTCTCATATTTCGATTGCTGGAAATGTATTGACTCAACCCAAATATTTGCTACATTTATTGCCATGATGATGTTTCCAGATCAGTGCTGCTGCTGCTGCTTGCTAAGTAGCTTATAATTTGTAAAACTTTGTTTATAAATCATAAATTATTTCAATTTCTAGGAATCTCTCAGTTTAGCTTAAATATTTCCTGGACTTATGGCAAACTTGGCTTGTGATATTTCCAGATTTGTGCGGCTGCTGAGATGTTGCTATTGCTAGTTTGATGTTGCTACTAAATGCTTTTGTTGCAGCTGCATTTAGTGGCCTGCTGTGGATATTTTGATGCTCTCGACAGGCCATCAAAGCCAGGCAACGCCATGTGGCCATTGGTTGTGGCTCCCAGAACGCTTGTATTTCGCTTACAATTTGACCCCCGAAAGGCAAGCAGACAACAAATAAACAGTGTGGCCTCACCAGTCAGGTCACGAGGGTGGATTTAACAATAAATGAAAGGGAAGAGTTTAAAAATATGTCAAGGGTTTTGTTAAACTTTTATGCAAACAAACAGAGAAGGTTTTGCTAATTCGCAATTTATTTCTTTAATTATATTTTATTTTAACTTTAATTATAGTCTCTAGATTTTACTTCTTGGCAGCAACTTCTGGGTTTAACCTCTCTTGTCCTGTCCTTGGTCCTGGCCACTTTTGCCATTTTTACTGGGAGACTTGGGCCTGCCTTTCTATGGCTTTGCTGCTACTATTTTTTTTCTTTCTCTACTTGTTCTGGCTTCTTTGGCCCCCGGAAAAGCGCCTCACTGCCTAACCGGAGGGGGATTTTCCACACCGCCCACAAGCACACAGCCTGAGCCTGGGCCTGAGCCTAGTCCTGGTCCTGGTCCTGGGCCATGGGTAGTTTTGATAAAGCGTTTCAATGGCTGAGCACATAACAGTTGACTGGCTGCCCGTGTCTGTGTGCCAAGGCTTTGTGTCTGTATGGGTGTTTGTGTGTGTATGCGTGTGTGTGTGTGACAAAGACCATAAACTCAAAAAAAAAAAAAAAAGAAAGAAAAAACTGAGCACACAACAAGGACAAACGCTCAAGCTTCGAGCTCACGGCCCATGACTTCCAGCTAAAGCCCCCATAGACTCGATCCTGCAATCCGAAACAACAAAAAAATATATGTATGTATGTATATAATATATATATTTTTATATGTATTTGTGTATAGTATATCCCCCAGATACTACTACTGCCAGGAGCCACTGATGTTGACGATGCAACGCTGACTGGCATTTTGGGGGGCGGCGACGGTGATAAAAAGTTGTGTTCTGTGTTCTTTGCTTGTTGTAATAACAACGGCAACGAGGACTGCGTTGCACTGAGAGGAATTTGGATGAAATGTTTATTTATTTTACATATTTTTTCAAATAGCTTAAAAAAGGCAGCAATCAAAAGGATTTCCAAAGTTAGACGGGTTTTAATCCTTAGTAAAATAATATTATATTCTGTAAACTATGTTTTACTTTTTCTTTTCAAATTCTCCCAGTGTAGCTACCTCTGTTGTTGATGTTTCTGAAGTTGGGTGTTGCCTTTGGCCCTGCCATTGGCAATGCTGTTGCCGTTGTTGCTGCCGAACGCACAGTTTGCAGTTAGCAGTTTGGCATTTCGAGCACTGAAAAAAAATAAATAGTGAGTTTAAAGATAAGGAGACTTTAAAAAAATTAAATAAACTAATTGGAAAATATAATAGGAATTAAAAATAAATGATAATATTTAAAAGAAAGAGAAAGAAAACCCTTAAACCTTATTAATACCTTTACTCTATAATATTTCCAATGTTTTTCTTTCAGTGCCTTAAACAAGCTTTTGCTGCCAGGCTGAAAACTGAGAGGTGGTGGGGGCCTGGTCGGGTGGAGAGGACTCAATGAGGCTATTTGAAACACAGCGATTTCGCGACGACGACAACGACAACGCTCCTGATTCTGATGCTGATACTTATGAGAATGGAGATGGTTTTGCTTGGGGATTCAGGATGAGAATGTGGATGTGGATGCGAGATGGTACAGAAGAGGGGCTGGGGGGAGGCTAGAAATGGCAGGGAGGGGGCTCTGGAAATGACGATGATGATTACACGTTGACGATGACGACTGTGTCGCCGACAGTTTTCCTTCCACCACGCCAAACGCTTTCGCTGATGTTGCACTTGGGAAAAAACCAGAGTGAGTTTGGGTTATTTATTTGCAATGGAAATTCTTGGAAATTGTCAAAGAAAGTATTTTATATTTTTTATTATTTTTAAGTTTAAAGAAAAAGGTGAAAGAATAATTTGACTATATTTTTTACACCTTAAGAAATTTCCTGTTTTCAGAGTTTGCCTAAAATTAATTATCAATTTTATTTCTCTGCCAATTGTTAATTTATTTCCTTATTAAATTATTTTAAATAATTATTTTATTTAATTATTTTAATTAAATATTTTATTGAACTATTTTATTAAAATATTTAATTTAATTTTTTAATTTAATTATTTTAATTTTTTTTTTTAATTATTTTACTTAATTATTTTATATAAATTATATATAATTATTTTATTTTACTTAATTATTTTATATGAATTATATATAATTATTTTATTTTACTTTATAATTTTATTTAATTATTTTCTTTAATTATATTATTTATTTCGCAAATTTCCTAAAAACTACCCACACAATTTCTCTCTCTGCTTGCTTCCGGCCCAAGCCGCTTCCTTCCCCTTCCTTGGTTCCTGCAGAGATATTCATCGAAAGCAGAATGACAGCCTAGAGACACATTCAAGGCGAAGGCGAGAGATAAGAAATGAATGACAGGCACAAGAACCAGAACCAAGAGCCACAGTCACAGCCAGGCTGGGAGTCAGGAGCCAGGAGCCAGGAGCAGGAGCCGAAGGACGACCTCCAGGACCTCCTCCGGCACATCAGTCAGTGTCAGTGTGAATGCGAAATTGCGTTGCTTTTACGAGTTCGCCTCGGCAGCACAACTGCCACATAAAAGTAATGCCTGATGGATATAGCCCAGGCCCTGGCACCCCCGAAAGGTGTGCGCCCGAGTCCTTGCCATCGTTAGAAGATATATATCTGTGCCCGGTGGGTGGCATAAATCACAGTTGCAGGTTTCGCAGATTTCGCATCCCAGAATGCGCAATCCCGAATCCCGGGAATCCCAGTAACCCCGCAATCCAGCCAGCGGAATCACAGCCCTTATTTTTGCCCCCCAGCAAATATTTATATGCTAATGTCGCCAACGGGAATGCATGAGATCCCCCCCTTTGGCTGGCCAGTAAAAGCTAGCAAAGTAGGCTTAAGGAAAAACATTTTCACAGGCAAGCCACTTGAGAAATTGGTTTAGTTTTTGTAATAGAAAATAGTTACAGAATTAATTTATATCCTGTAAATGATCGTAGCTACTTAGGCCTTAAAAATTCATATGTTTAACTTATTTAAGAGCTCCTTTTTGAATAATTAATATCAAAAAATATGTAGAAAAAACTATGATTAAGTAAATTCCTATTAATTATTTATAATTTCATTCTATTATAATTTTTTAATATATTTCTTTTAACAAAAACCCATTCAAAATTCCTTTTTAAGGACCTTCCAAAAATCCTCTTAAAATATATCTCGTAAAATTACTTTTCCTAACTTAAAATCCAAATAAAAAAGGATTGCAGGATCCAGAAAAATAATGATTTTTCCTTGCATTTTCCCCCAATCGAACTCTGCTCTAGGAATAATGCTTATAGAAAGAGGAAAGTTCCACAAATCAGCAACAGCAAATACGTGTGGCAGCGATTCAGGCACGTTCCAGGATCTCAAAAAAAGAAAAAGAATACAAAAAGGACACGGGGAAGGGGGTGAATACTTCCAGCAAAGAAAAAGATTCAAACAACTCCACTGACACCAAAGCTGGGCAGAGCAGGATATACAACAAATACAATCCGAAGGCAGGCAAGGATTCCTTACTTTCATCAAATTATTATTTAATATTATGGGTATGTACTATCTTAATATAAAGTATATAAAAATACGGGTATATATAGGAATCATTTTTGTTTTAAAAATTATTTTAAAATTATGCATTTTTGGATGAATTATAAACTTTTGAAAATTAGTCAAAATGTCAAAATAAATCGATCCAATTTTTCAAAAATATGTAAGGGGTACCATCATTAAAATTCTCAAAAATTGAGAAAAAATGAAATTGAAAAGAACCCTAAACGTAGTATGCAGTTTTGTTAAGCCTAGAAATAGCAACTCAAAACAGCTTTCCGAATTGAATTTCATGCATTTTTGGATGAATTAGGAACATTTGAAAATGAGGTCTTTTTCTGGCTGAGTTATGAACCTTTGAATATTAGTTTTTTCGCTTCTTATTGTTTAAAAAATTCTTTAAAAATTACAGGCAAACATTTCAGTAAAACTGAGTAAGCAGCTTTGTTAAGCGGATAAAAACGAACTCAGAACCGCTTTCCGAATTGAATTTCATGCAGTTTTGGATGAATTATGAACATTTGAAAATTAGTCAAAATGTCAAAATAAATCGATCCAATTTTTCAAAAATATGTAAGGGGTACCATCATTAAAATTCTCAAAAATTGAGAAAAAATGAAATTGAAAAGAACCCTAAACGTAGTATGCAGTTTTGTTAAGCCTAGAAATAGCAACTCAAAACAGCTTTCCGAATTGAATTTCATTAAGTTTTAGTGTTTTTTTTCCCAAAAATTATTAAAATAAATCGCACCCTTTTTTTAAATTTAATTGCAGCAAGCTGCCAGGAACTGAAAGCGGATGCCGATGGCGAGACAGAGAGAGTTGGTAAGGAGGATCAGGACGAGGAGGAGCAGATGCGGACCAGGTGCTGGGGCAGCACGACAAGGGTGCCACCAAGACCGAGCAGAAACCACTGGGAACGACCTCCGACATTCCCACATGCCTCACCTTTTCTGCTTTTATTTATTTAAAGCTGAAATTAATAATAATCCTTAAAAAATGTATTATTTTTGAGTTATGAGGAGGATGCGGTTTTTTTTTTGGGTGGGATAATATAAATAAGCTCAATAGAAGGGCATTCTTGCGGTGAAAATGAAAGAAACATC
>VNKB01012046.1:0-14344 GCA_008042735.1 Drosophila leontia
CGGGGATAAAGAAACATTTTCTGCTGACGCACATTTCACGAAAAAATTATAGAGGAGCGCCCCTCCACCAGCACCACCAGCACCATCACCAGCTTCACCAGCAGTAATTATCAAAGCAAAGCAAAGATTTTTTGCCAAATGAATTTATAATGGTTTTATTTTTATCTTGTTGGCGAATCCAGACAGGTCTGGCTCTAAGCAGAAGCTGGTCTGTTTTTTCGGTTTCTTTTGCGTTTGGCATGTGCCAAAACAATTTGCCACCTGCTGTCCAGTGTCCGATCTTGAGCTCTCTTTTCCTTCCCAAATTGTATTTACTTTTACTGCAAGAATTTCTGTGGAGGAAAACTCTCACTCACCGCAGCCGAAATGACAGCCTGACATGTCAGGTGATGTGTCAAATGTCTATCTGGCTGGCTACGTGCCGCGGCCAGGTGAAATTCAAGTCCATGTCCATGTCCGGAGACATAAAATTTAATGCAAAAACGCAAGTGAAAATTAAGCGAAGAATAAGATAAGCCGCCGGAGAAGCCGTACCTCTTTGATCCAGCTTCAGATTTGCGATGAGAAAAAGTGAAACGAGTTTATTTCAAAGGAAAGTTTGGCCATTAATGTTCTTTAACTATTTCTAGAGAAAGTTCTAGGCCCGTGGATGGGTTAGGGTTCTGCAAAAACATTTTAAGTACAAGATGTAGAACTCCTCTTAAAAACAACAATTACTTTTAGTTTATTTCCCTCTTAATAACAGGGTAAAATATAAAAATATAGTATTAAAGAAAAAGATTTCTTGTTCCTCTTAAAAATAACAATTACTTTCGGTTTATTCCCCTCTTAATAACAGGGTAAAATATAAAAAAGTCACCTCAAAATAACCCATTTGTTGTGATTCGTTTGTAATTTTTAAAATTCTGGGAATCACTGTCACGACCGAACATATTGATTTATTACTTCATATATCTTTCGTCATGACCACATTTCTTTGTCAACTTTGTTAAACAATTCTAATTTGCATACGAGCGAATATATTTATATTCAAATTTGTCAACATATTGGCGCAGGCTTGGCCATTCATATTTTTGTTTATTTTTTTATTTACTTGCTTGCTCAAGTTCAGAGTTCGCATTTCATTTGGAGGCTTACGTAACCTGAACTTGCTGCCACTTAGACCTGATTTGATTACAGGTGATCAGTGGTCCATTGAGCCGATTAGTTTTATTAAGGCGATTAGTCAAACCAGCTCGCCAGCTTAAGGAATAGGAAAAGTTCGCTCTAAAGTTAATCGAGTTAGATCAGAGAAGGAAATGATGGTGCAATTAAAGGCTATTGCAGATTAGTTTCAGCAGTCCGAAAATGACGCAAATTTATGATCTAAACAAATTATACTCGGACTCGCACTCGTACTCACATTGCATGTGAGCAATTGTTCGCAACTGTCCCGATGTCGCAGATCGTTTCCGTTGACAAATTCACATTGTTGTGGCTCGATCACGAAACAATCACCCGTCAGCATTCACGTCTCTAATGCATTTTAAATGTTGTATAATTCAAAGATTTATCGATGCATGAACACCGAACGGATGTCCCCTCAAACGGACATGATTTAATAACGAAACAAAATCAAGATTTTGCAAAAACAGGCCAAGAAACAGATACAGATCGTCGATCTCTGGCGACCCCGTTTCATGTGCGTGGAAATGCAATCGATACAGCATAAATGAGTAAAGACGATGAGCAAAAAAAGAAAGAAAACATGGCTAAAAGGGCCAACTCTCAAGAGGGGTCCCTCGGTGCAATTAAAGCGCAAAAGTGCTGAAAGGCAGGCCAAGAGCAGTAAAGCCGGCAGCCAGCAACGGTTGGTCAGCTCGGCAAATTAGCATTTAAGTGCCTCTCAACAGTTAGGCCGCCGTATATCCCCTGGGCCTAACATATATCCGAAGAGGAGTATGACCAGCGGCAATTAGAACTGAACCAAAGCTAAATCTAGAGAGCTTAAGATGAGTTATTGACTCAACCGACTTTAAGATACTCAGCAAAGTAAAAGATACTAAAGGGTATTTATAAATACTAGTGGGGTTTATGATCTCTTAAAGCTTGTATTGCAAACTTACTCAACCATCTTGTAAAGACTTTCATTAAAAATACCTCATAAAAGAGGAAACTCGAAAGGAACCATAAAATCCTTTTTTATACTCTCTAACTAAGATACACCTTTATCAGAACATCTGACTAATTTCTCGGCACGTATACCCCTACTAAACGCATTTAGAGGATGCTTTACGACCAGTAAATTGTACTACGTCAACAGTTATGCAAGAAATTTGTTTTTCTCCCCAGTCGTTCTATGAGTAATTGACCCATATTTAAGGTTCTCAATGCGAGCAGTGAGCCGTGCGAAAGTTTGCGTGCCTCGAGCACTAATGCCACACCAGCAGTGGCGACTTATGGGTTATGAATAGTTTCCTGCAGCCCAGTGCTTAGTCGGGTGATCCACACTGGTTTTTCTGGAATTTTTTTGTAACATTTCTTTGGGTTTATATTTACCTTAAAACTTCCACAAATATTTATTGAAGCGCCTTTGAGGTGTGTCAAGTGGGCCTGCAAGAGATAAACAAAAGAAACTATTAAAATATTTGAAGAAACGAATAAAAATAACACAAAAGATTTATCAATTTGGAAATGCGAAGATCAAAAATGTTTTCACACGCCTCGTGAAATGAGATAATTTGACGGCGGCTTTCACACGAACACTTTCCGATCTGGTAGGGGGTTGCGGGGTGTCTTTGGTAATCCCCCCCGGAGTGCAATTATGGGGCGATTTATTGAAAATGAAAATAAACACACACTCTTCACCCAGACGGACAGCGAGCGAAATCAAAATCAAAATCGAATCAAAACGCGAGGCGAAATCAAAACTTGCACAATGGGAGGAAAAGCAAAACAAAAGCCAATCAAGAGCAATCAAGAGCCAAGAGCTCCAAGACTCCGCGGCCAGTCAGCCTGCAGTTTTCTTTTGGGATCGCACAGATGCGTCACAGAGCCGGCAAGCCGAGAGATACAGACAGATACAAGTGCAGATACGAGATACAAGTGCGGATACAGACGCAGATACAGAGCGAGAGATACTTTATGTAGGTTGTTTCGGGCTCGGTGTCGGGCTCCCCATTTCCCCAGCGCTGTTTAAGCCATGAATCAAGCAATTGTCGAGGCACTTTTATTCTGTTTTAAGCGATATTCATGCTGGGTTATGGGGCGGGGTAATTGGCCCGGCAAACGGGTTAGCGTTAACGCTTAACGTGCGCGTTAACGCCGACGTTAACCCAGAAGAGTGGTGTGAAAAAGTGCGCATATCGCCGCCCGGTTTCGGATACAGATACAAATGGCAAAGGCCCCTCCCTGACTAATTGTTTGTTCTCCGCCAGAGATTCTGCGTATCTCCGCTTGTTACTTTTGTTTTTTGGAAAGTTCTGGGCCTGACCTTGTTTCCCGAAGACGTCGGCAACTGTTGTCATTGGGCAAATACCAGCGAGGAGAGTGCGGCTAATAAAGCACATAAAATAAAGGTTAAAAAAATGTTAAAACTTAAGAAAATAAACAGAGAGAAAAAAAAGAGCAGTAGTAGAATAGAGAAAAACAAACTAGGAAAGTCCGGCCGGCCAAACAATGCCGCAACATGATTCCGCACTTTGCCACTGTTTCAACAGTTGTGTAAACAAACCGAGGAACAACTAAACCGCCACACTCCACAGCCCCCATCCAGACCATTCGATTCCCAGTTAGCTCTTGGCAGCGAATCCAATGCGACATGGTCGTGGTCCATTTCCAGCGGCCAAACCAAATTGATCTTTGCCACCAGAAATGTGTCACACTGTAACAGTTCCGGACGGGCAATTGGGTCAGATATAATGATGGCACCCGGAATGCTAAATCAATTTGGACATTCGAGAGTTCGATCGACATTCGACAGTCGGCACTTGGCATCCGCAGACATGTAGCTCCCTGCGGTGATCAAAAAATGCACGCTGGGGTAATGTGTGTTCCTGCCTCGGCGGCTCTTAAGGTTGATTCGAGCATTAAATATGAATTTACAATCAATTAACATAATAGTTCACCTAGAATTTTGTCGATACCTTCATCAATCATTTTTGCGGCCAAGAATATAGAGAGTGACTGATGAAGTTTGCCCAGCATTTTGAGACAGGGGAAAGAGACTATGTAAAGCTTGATTAAAGTCTGACCTTAAATTTGAATAAACAAATAACTTCCCCTCTCTATGCTTTTTTCCTATAAATTAATTAAAATTATGGTTGAGATGTGACCTTTGTTTGCTTAGAAATGTATTAAATTTGGCTTTATAAAAAAGTAAAGCTACAATTAATCTGGTTTTAACATTGAATGACAAATTATGTCAACTGAATTAGCTTCTATAACAAGTATATAAACCCATATTCCATTTCGAGTTTATTATCTTTTACATTCCTTTGGTGTTTGTTCCAGTTTTACACTTTCCTCACGACACAGCTCCGTCCAAGTATATCGATCAGCCATAAAGTTTACAATATCTGGCCCATAAACCAATTGCATAAACGATGAGCTCGATGAGGCTCCACTTTGGCGTAGGCTGTACCTGTATCCAGGCCGGCAGCAGCCTTCATGTTTCTGATTCCGAATCTGTATCTATGCATAACTAGCAGGCCCGGTTCCGCCGGCAATGGGCTGGGATTTAAGCTAGAGTTCGGATCTGGGACTGGGCTGTGTCGTTGATAATTTATATGTGTCGTCCAGCCCCCACAATCAAGTAACCAGCATTGCCTTTGTTTTACGGCCGGGGAGGAGTGAGTTTTATTTCCGTTCCACCATGCCCATGCCCCCACATCGTTCTCCTTTCGGGCCTGGGCTCAGCGGCATCTGAGAACAATCTTACACATGTAATTGCAATTGTCGAGCCACTCACGACAGTCGAACGAGCACAGCCCGGCAACGGGTTCGACAACGAGTTGGGTTCTGGGTTTTTCGAGGAGGGAACATTTCTACCTTTTAATTTGTGCGGCATACTACGGGTACTACTCCCTGTACACGGTAAGAAATTAACCTTGAGTTTAAGTAAGTAAAGAGGTTGCTTTGCTACCAAGCTACTTCGATAGATTCCTCCCGGTGTAGACCACAAAGTTGGAAGACTCTCCCCGTGGCTGCCTCATTTTAATGTTGTGTAAAGAAGTTCTAAGACCCCGACAATTGCAACGGAAGTGCGTTCATTATTTTTAATGATTTTATTTAGTGGCTCAGCTGGGCAGAGCTCTACCTGAAGGCCTTCGAATTGCGCTCTGCCTTTCGCATTTGAATGCCTTTGGACAGGGACAGGATCTCGGGGCATTTACACGCCAAAGACTCAAAACATCTTATCCTGATCTTGAGTTAGGGAATGTCTGTCCGTTTGCTGGCTTGTTGTGCCCCAGCAGACCGAGACAAGTAATTAGTGGTGGGATAAAGACACACTCTATGGATGAGGCATAAACAAGTCAAGTCCCTGATTCCCACTGTCCATAAAGATTAGGTATTTATGACCGCTCCTCCGCTCCGACTTCCGTCCAACGAATTATGAGGGTGGATTGGTAATAACTTTATGCATTCCCAAACAGAAGGAAAATCCTACTACCTGCCTTCTGTTTCTATTTTTTATTTTTTGGACAAAAGATCGCTGACGCGCCTTTTTCAGTTGTGTGACCCGTGAACCCCCCATCGATTCCCAACTATCTTTATCTCTGTGCATCTGTCGCCAAGCGAGGTCTGAGCAGCTCTAATTGCATCTTTCAGCAATTAGCAAGCCGGGTTAATTTCAATAATTGAATGGAAAACAACACAAAGTCAGAAGGGCAGACGGCCAGTCGGGGGATCAGCCGCAATTGACATTCACATGGGAACTGTCAGTCAACTTTGACCGCAAAATAAACTGAGAAATTACTTAAATGACGGCAATAAGTAGGTCTAGACGAGGTATGGCACATTTTTGAATGCTCTTTTAGAGAATTAACTACTTTTTTGGGTTTTACAAAATCTGTTTATTAACTATCTTCCTTTAGGAAGAGAGAAAACTTATTTGTAAATATTTAATAGAAATAAAGGATAATATTACATTAACTTGCTTTATTTGTTAGGGCTTAGTAAACAATTACAGAAAAAAAAATTTACCTTTCAGTTATAAAGTAAGGCTTAATTACATTTTTAAGATTAGAAAACGGAATTAATTTTTTAGGTAATGAAATATTTATAACTTATTAAATTGTTGGATGCTAATTGCAGACAGAATTTAATTATATATAATTTAAAGAGCATTTAAATATGACAACCTTTGCAAGTTAATTGCTTTGAGTCAATTGATTTATCGAGAGATAAAATAGCTCACATAAAGTCATACCTATCAGATCGAAAGGTTTCTAAGTAGATCACGGTTATTTAATGTTGATAATAAAATATAAACATTAAATTCTCAGGTATATTTATCTATATTGCTCGTATATTACAAGACTTTTAGAAACGAAGACCTGCATACCCTAACTTTGTGAGAATTCAATTGCAGAGTTATATTCTACTTTATTTTTTACGATTTATAGAAAGTCATAGGAAGAGGAAAACCAAATTAGTCAGACAGATAGAGAGATATAGCATTTGATAATATAATACAAACATTTTCTTAAAGATTTCTAGCTCCCTATTGGGATCAAACACCTGCTGCATGCATACCCTTCGTGCTTAGTGCAACCACAGTCCGATTACCGAGTTCAAAGTGAGGGGGCAGCGAACGCCCCTGACTGACAAGTGCACGGCAAACACAACACACAGAGGCGGGTGCAGCGAGGGGGCTGCTGCAACTGAGACAATTATAAACACAAACACAACACAACACGAGTGCGGCCACAAGGGGGTGAGCACAAAACGTTGCATGACACGCCAGCAGCAACAAACAATCGACAGCAATTGTGGCATGTGATTTGCAAGTTTTCTATTTTGACGTTCGAGGGACTGACTGCTACCGGGGGAGATCTGAGCCGGGTTGAGTTGAGTTGGGATTGTCATGCATCGATTTACATATTACTGAAATCCGTATAAAAGGCAACAAAAGCTAAGCTTAAGCCGCTCCGCCGGACGGACGGACGGCCAACGTCATTCAGCGTCTCTGCCGCCGTCGTCTTCATTTGAATCAATTAAACCAGTTTGGGCCTACGACTGCAACTGTGGGTATATCTACGTGTATTGGGTGTGTTTGTGAGTCAACCCGTACTCATTAGGTATTCATCTGCCTCTGCTGATGCTGCACTTGATTGATCATTCGCCGAGCCGAGCCGAGTCAAGCCAAGCTGGGCCGCGCCTAAAGTTGGGAAAAATTCCATGAATTCGATTATACAAAGTCAAATTCTCGTAGACATTACTGGATGGATGGACAACCCTACCCCAACCTCCGTTTTCAGAGCATTAAAAACCAACATCAAAGGTGCGAAAGACCGCGAGGGAAAACCAGTCCTAAACACATGCACATCTCTCCCCCGAAATCGGTTTTTCAGTGTTTCGGCTTTTCAGTTTTCATTTTCCATCCGATCAAAGAATGCAAGTTTTTGTTTTCAAATCCCAAATCCCTCCGGCCATCGTGTTAATTTTGTTGGCCGAAACAGGTTTTGGAGATTTTCAGAACTCCTCCGCCATCGTCTAGAGTCTAGACACTGGAAACCACTGGTATTTATAATGTTTTAACGCTTAGTTAGGAAACAAACAGAAGACGGGGTGGAATAGAAAAAACAAACGTTAAGTTTAAGCTGGATTTGGAATTTTTATGGTATGTTTCCATTGTCTATGTTCTAAGACACCACTTCTGTTTTTTTGTTATCCAACCAACAAAGAGTCGGACTTCATCGATTCCATTTTTTATTAGCATCGAACATCGCGCATCGCGTCGGGACAATCAATTTTCCAGCACTCGCAGTCATTAAAGAACTAAACTAATAGCCCCCTCATATATCATCCCGTGATCATATATCAGAAAGAAAGAAACTCCAGCGACCAAGCCCCAAGAATTCTCTGATTTATGTGCAATTTCATATGCCGCTGCATATTAAATGAGTAATAACTGAAAAACAACACTGAAACAGAAACAGAAACAGATATCCCGCACCGTAGGGGGATTATTTTCCTCTATGCTAATATTTTGTAATATCGGACTTAGTACAGCTTTTTTTTCTGCATTCAAGCGGGCCTGTATTTGCGCAACAATAACTAGGAAATTACCAGAACAGAACACAACACAAATTGCGAAATGTGCAGAGGCAGATATGTAGATACAAATATAGATAGATGGCAGTCAACAACTGTGTTCCATATACAGACCAGGCGTGGGTTTTATCCATCAAATGTACAGAGCTGTAGATACTTTTGATGTCAAATTAATGTTTTAAGTAGTTGTATTTGAAAACAATGGTAATTTAAGAATTTTAAAGGAATTATCTCAAATTGTTAATAGAAGAGCGTAATGTTATTTATAATATGTAATATATGGCAGCTAAGATGATTTAAAAGAGTCCAAAATTATATTTTTATCCACACATACTTCCAGAAAAAGCTTATCCCTTCTTTATTATCTATAGAACAAGCAATACCCCCAAGAAATCCCCGCTAGTGATATCCAAGTCCACGCTTACAATTTCAGATGAGAATCCAGATACCAAGCCAAGTGCAAGTGGGTGGCGCCCATTGAGAGAACTCCAGCGACAAGAACCAAAAAGAACTGGATCAACCAGATGACAACTAACAACACAATGGAAATACTAAGGCAATATGCAGTAATAAGCAATAAATGAAAATAAAGGTCAAGTTTAAGTGACGGCGCGATGACGAGACATACAGAAAAAAAACAGTAACATATAGCAACGCAAAAAATACAAAACAAGAAAACAGAATCTACAGATGTAAAAAAAAATATACGAATAAAAAATATACAGTGTGGGCTGTGTGGAAGTCGTCGAATAACACGAAGGGGAGCCCACTGTGGAGGCGTTCCTATGAATGAATGAATATCTTATGAAATGCTGGAACTATGTAAATGGAAGGAAATTACAATTGAGGGGAAAAATTACTCAAGAAAACAACAAGCGAAATGAATGGAATGGGTTCAGATTTCTTAAGGGATAAGAAATCATAATGAATATATAGACAACGTAAGATAAAAACATGATCAGTTGTAGAAAAGAAGAAAGTAAATAATATTATAAACACCACCAAAAACTCCAACTAGAATCTCATAAATAAAATACACATTTTTGGTGGAAAAAACAACAGGGGTAAGCCATGCTTAACCTCCACCCACATCAATATTTATTATAATAATTACCATGCCAACCCCCTGGCCCAAACATTGCCCCCTCAAGCCCATCCCTCGCCCTCCTCGATCCATTGTAATTTCATTCATTAATTTGTGCCGTTGACTGACTCCATCGTCTTGGAGGGGTTAAGATTCAGCGAACCTCGACCACCAAAGAGCAAGTGCCAATTAAAACTGTGTGCGACAGGGGGGCGGGCAGAGGGCGTGGCCGTCGTGGGGGTGTTAATTAAAATTGAAATCAATTGTTCCGAACAGCTCACCCTCGCCCGCTTCAGGCTTCAACGGGCAGCTACTGTTGCCCCTTGGACCGGACGACGCATTTGATTCTTTTATAACTCTCAAGATTTGGGTTTTATGGTCCACTTGAGATGCCAAAAATAGCAGCGAAGACAACACATCATTTAAAGCGTGATTGAGTTTCGCACGAAGACTCAAATTGTCGGGGGTTTATGCGAAAATGTCGCTAAAAATAAATGGTAACTATCGCCGGAGCTCTAATTGCCTTGGACAACTGACAAGGGATCTAACAGAAATCCAATTAAATGCTAGGACACGACGACACGTTCCGAGTGATAGCTGTTCCCTCTCATCCACGACAATGAATATATTTTTATCAGCTATCATATGTTAAGTGCGTGATCTGATATAAGCTCACGAGCTCCAGGGGCGTTGCTAAGAGGGGATAGAGGGAGTCCCAAGCAAAAGATAACCTAGACAATGGTCAGGGTGAAAATAAGGTGAGTTGTCTAAAGTAATCTTCAAATTATGAGGTTTTAACAAGATTAATAAAAAAGTTACCTAAATAAAGTAAATATTATTTAACAACCAAGTTTAAATATTTAAGAAAATAATAGATAATACTAATAAATAAAAAGAATTTCTTTGCAAATACCCTTAGATTAATTCGTTACCCCCTTCAGTTGTAGCCTGCAAATAATTTAGCACACGGGGCAGTACCTTTATCAGGCTTTAGATAGCTACAATTTCATAGTTTGTTCGGTAATTACACTTTCAAGTCTTTAAATACATTTCGAGTAATTGTTTAAGCAATTTCAGTTAATGCCCGCCAAGCTTGCCACTTGAATTGTTTTAGTTATTGCGCAATTCCCGAAGAGCTCGTCCGTTCGCCATCTCCCTTGTCTTTGACGTGCTGTAATACATTCTAATATATTCGGACATTATTTATTTTGTTTTATTTTTATTGTGTGATCATTGTATATTTTTTGTTACTCGTTTGCCATTTGGCATCCCATTTACTTTTAAGTTCAGGTTTTCTATATACCCTTTTTTTGTGAGTTGGTGAGAAAACGAAATGCGTCACTTGTTAATAGAAAGGTTTTGAGCAAAAAAACACTCTAGACGGGTTTAGTTTTTAAACAAAATAGTGACAGCAGCTAAGAGTTACATAAAAGTTTCTGTACTTTTCATTACTTATATATATTTCTTATTTAAATCGGCAGCAAATTGGCATTTTGCCATTATTTTATTGTATTTTTCAACTAATAAAATAAGTGGCTTGAAAATCAAATTCAAAATGGCCACTAGAAAAAGCCAAATTAAAAATTCAATGCACATCAAAACAAATTGAGGCCTTTGGCCGGCTCAAACGGCAGCAGACAGCCAACAATTGAAAAACCTTCATGAAAAATTAGCCACGATGAGTTTTTGTTGCCGGCCCGCCGCACGAACTAACCAAGAAAAAAAAACACACACTCTGTTGTTGTTTCATTCATATAACCCAAGCAAAGCAAACGATATTCCAAGTTTTGGGCTGGCAGAGTTTTGTTTTCCTTCGGCGGCAGGCAAAAATCAATTGACAGAGTCACGTAATCAGCGCAATCATGGCTAAAAGTCACTTTGCGGCTTCTTCGTTTTGAGGCCCGACTTGAATCAATCAAAATGTCGCACCCTGGAAGGTGAGTTTCGAATAAATGTGGCCGAAAAAAAACAGGTTAGCAGCTGCCTGCTCAAATTATGTTTGGCGAGATGCAAAAATGTTTGCTAAACAAAAGGCTTGAAGTTAGCCGCGGCGGGACCTTGAGCCCATTAATAGATATTTTAAAGCTTGGATCAATTTGAACTTTCTCATCATTTCCAGAGTTGCCTAAACCAAACTACGCTAATTGGTTCAAAGTGGAAAAAAACGATATCGGAAACGTTTCTCCCTTTTTTGGTTTTTAGTTTTTAGGTTTAAATTGTATGGAATTTATTAACCAACTTGATTTATTTCAGCTGGCACTGGAAATTTTTCCGGCCATCATACAAAACCAAACAAATTGCGGCGCATAAATTACGTTTAAATATGTGCAAAAAAAGATTGACAGACATAGCCAAGGCCTCGCCTTGCTAACCCACAAAAACATAAAGTAAAAAATAAACAGAACACCCGCAAAGACCGATCACAAAACAAAAAAAAAAAACAACTAAACATTCCTCTAAACAAATAATAAAAAATAATAATAAAATCTTAGCCAAACAAAACCTCGCGCACAAAACAACCAACAAATTGTTATGTCTTCTTTTTTATTGTTTACTCGCTGCCAGTTTTAGTAAAAAACAAGCGGCTTAAAGGGGCTGAGATTTATATTGGGACTACAAATATCTCAGGCATTTCACGGAAATCTCAAACACCTCACTTAACAACGCAATCGCCTTCCATAATTTTCCACTTGATTTTACCCGTTTTTCATTCCGCGTTTTTCCTTTTTCAATTAGAGCAACATCAAACGGCAATTGCCACATTAAAGCTCGATTAAAGTTATAGAAGAAATTCCCTAGATAAATCAGTGTCTTTAACCTTTCCGTCGACGGGAAATTGGTGTAAAACTAGTCTGCTGCTATTGCTGCTGCTGCTGCAGATCTTGCAGCAAGGCAATAACATTTTTGTATCACATGGCAAGGCGTTTTCAGGTTCAAGCCACTTTTGTGGTCAACAACATTTCACTGCAGCACTGCGGCAACAACTTCTGCGGCAAAAACAGCACTTCCGATAACTATATATACGTATATACATATAGCTTGTGGCTATGAATGAAATGAGTCCGAGAGTCTGAGTCACAGCTAAAACTTGACTTGACTTTTCCACAAATGAGTTCATAACGCTCAGCCGTTCGAAAAAAACAACGCAAGAGCGGAGAAAAACTTTCATAATTACAAACAAGGCGATCTCCTGGCAATGCACTGAGGAATATTGATTATTGGATATATGAATATCAAATCAAATCAATAATAAAATAATGCAAAGATACTTTTCGAACTTCTCAAGAATTCTAAACTTGCTTCGCCTCATTTTCCTGTAAGATATTATTATATTTTAATAAACAAAATCCCTATATTTCTTTCTGTGTGCGGGCTGTTGTGTGGCGCAAATGTGCGAAGAGTGGCTGGCTGACTCTGGCTTGCTCCGGTAGCTGATTATTTAATCGAAATGATTATGTTTTGGCGTTGCCCATTAAATGTAATCATGCAGCTAAGTGCAACAACACGCCGGGGCTGTAAAAGTGCAGCATCCACATCCACATCTCTCCTGCCTTGTCTTGGGGTTGTCTTGTCTTCTCCTATCCGATCCGATCCTAACTCTGATTGTTCATAATTAGCCGTGGCAGGCAGGAAGTATCACAAGCCGTAGTCATAGTGCACAAAGCCACCAATTTGCGTTGTAAAGTGAAATAAAGCAATCAAATGCTCAAATTGTTTGGGAGCCAGCAGCTCTAGTTCCGAGCTTAAAGAAATCGCCAAAAAAAATTACAGCCAGAGCAGAGAAAATCAAACAATGACAAATTGCTGGGAATGGTTTTTTTTTTCCATAATTTTCCCTATAATGGTGGGTATGCAGAGAATAATTGTGCGTAATAAAGCAGGCAACCGCTTCCTCTTTGCAGTGAAAACTGAAAACTAAAAACCAAAGAAAAGGCTACTAAAAAGTGCTGAGCAAAATGGGGAAAATTAAAAAAGTCAACTATTTGCCCCTATTTTATCTTTATTCAGTTTTATCTGAACAGAGTTTGAGCTGCATCTTATCAGCACGTGCATTTGAATGTGAGTATTATAAAAATGTTTTTTATTATTCAAACAACTTCCACTGAAGCCTATACTCGGCGTATTTATTCAGCTATATATAGTTTCTAGTTTAGCCGCAAGCAAGTACTTTTTATAATAGTAATCCAATGGCTTTATCATTTAATTATCTTAATAAATACTTTGTACACATTTTACTGCTACAATCATACCGGGGTTTAATGGCTTCTAATCTATTTCGCTAATGTCTAGATATGTTTGCGATAAACCCAACTACAGACTGCAATATTCAATATTTAACTTCTTGACTGCTGCTTTCCCCGCAAACCTTATCTCGGCTTATCACTTAAGCCCAGACGCGCACATCCGTTCTGATAATACTCCCGCCAGATGAATAATCACCAACGAACATTATTTCGATACTCATTTGCCTCTAGAGATCTGTAGAAGAGGGCTTGGTGTAATTTAGCCCGACCTTTGGCAAATATTTACACATAGTAATTCTATCAGTCAGAGCTACCTAGCGCGTGCCATTTGGGTTTTGGATAGAAGCCAAAATCAACTACCTATCTAAGCCAGCTGTAAGCTTCATAGTGCAAATATTTTGAGCACAGCTATCCACCTCTAGGGCAGAGCTTGGCTTTAAGTGCAGCTGGCAGCTGCTAATTCGGATAGAAACTCAGCTGTGCCATGTGGTTTTTGGCCGGCAGCTAGTTGGGTTCTCGAAATGTCAGTTGGATTTGTCACAACTTAATTGCCTTAAACGCTTTGACACTGTTCTAAAAGCTCCTCGTCGGGGGAAAATCAATCGAGGGGCTTTGAAAATGCAATTAAATATTTAAAGAATATACTGTGTAAGTTTCAATATCGAATTCCAACTTTAAGTGCCTCAAATCAAGTATGCACGCAAGGTATACAAGTGTTAACATGGGCGCATCAAAAACTTAATACGTCATTTTCTCAGCT
>VNKB01012055.1:0-11863 GCA_008042735.1 Drosophila leontia
ACTAAGAAAATCGGCCACTTGGTTAGTTTTCCCTTTAATGAATTGGATTTCGAAGTTATACTCATTTAAAATAATTTTCCAGCGTTGCATTTTCATATTAGGTTTCCGTAATGAATTTAACCACACAAGAGGACGGTGATCTGTTTGAATATAAAAAAATTCCCTTCATATAAGAAAGGGCGAAAATATTTGGTTGCCCAGACAATACTTAATAGCTCCTTTTCAATGGTACTATAATTTAATTCTTGATCATTCAGAGTACGAGAAGCGAATGCTATGGGGTGGTCGGCTTGTGACAAAACAGCTCCCAAGGCTGCATGAGAGTAAATGTTTTACAAAAATCTGGGTAAGCCAGGTTTGAACATAAAAGTTTTTCAAAAGATTCTAAGAAATCTTTTGTATAAGTTACTTTTGAACCTTTCTTTAGACATGATGTAAGAGGGAGAGCGACCTTACTGTAGTCTTTTATAAACTTTCTATAAAATCCTGTTAATCCCAGAAATGACCGAATTTGTTTAATAGTGTTTGGAACAGGAATTTTTTTAATAATATAAATTTTTTCAGGGTTAGGCCTGATACCTTCGGCTGAAATAATACGGCCTAAATACTCCGATTGACGTTTTAAAAAATGACATTTATGACTTTGTACTTTCATATTAAACTGAGATAATCTTTTAAGTATCTTGGCAATAGAGTCAATATGCTCATCTAGCGAAGTCGAAAATATAAGTATATCGTCAAGATATACAACACATATCGTATTAATGTAGTCGTGAAGAACTTCATTCATCATTCGCTGAAAGGATGCTGGGGCGTTATTTAAGCCGAACGGCATTCTCGTAAATTCAAAGTGGCCAGTAGTTGTAGAAAACGCTGTCTTGTGACGGTCCTCATGCTTAATCAGGATCTGTTGAATCCCTAAACTAAGTCCAAAGTCGTAAAATATTGTGAGTTACCCAGCTTTGAAAATAGGTCCTCCATATTTGGTATTGGGAATTTATCCTCTTTCGTATTGGCATTTAGATTTCTAAAATCAATAACTACTCGCCAAGTAGCGGTTTCTGAAGTTCTTTTTTTGGGAACAATCCAGATAGGAGCATTATAAGGTCTTGTTGACTTTACTATAACCTCGGATTCTTACATCTCATTTATTTATTTATCTACCTCTTTTTTTTGCGCTTCAGCGACCCTTTAAATTTTTGAATATACTGGAAGGTCGTTGATATTTGCTAATAGTTGTTAATTTATCACCGTCATAGTAGAACACACTGTTAAATTTTCCTAAAAGTCTTGTAAGCTTTTCAATTTCTTCTGGATTCAGATGGTCTAACATAATGTTAGTTTATTTATTATGTGTTTAATGTCTGGCCTAACAAATTCAACATAAGAAGAGAATCTTATGGAATCATCAAATGAGAAATTGTCTATCATGTTATCTGAATTGGAAAAAATTAAGTTACGTACAGCATTTTTTATAATAAGAATTTGTTTGTCAAAGTTTATTATTGCCTTTAAAGGTTTCAAAATATTACAACCGATAAATTCCCACCCTGTTTTATGGTATAGAAATATTTGGGTTTTGCGACTCACGGGACATGAGAAAATTAGTCACAGCCTTAAATTCCATTGTTCGTTATGTGTTTAATTTATATCGTTTTGACAATGTATCACACTTGACTTCTAAACTACTTGACATTAACTTAAACTCCTGGATCAATCTTAGAGCTCTTTCATTTTTCCACAAAATAGTGACAACTCATGAGCCTTCTTATTTCTTCAATAAACTTATACCGGCAACTTCGCAAAGGACTAAAAATTTTATATGCCCTCAAGTCCAAATGCTCAACTCTGAGTGGCAGTTCTATGTCAACGCTATCCGTCTATGGAATCAATTACCCCATGAGCTATTAGGAATGCAACTCAATTTAATTCCAAAGTAAAACTATTTTTAAGTAACAACGCATAACAAACAAATAAACAAACAGCAAACTTCATATTTATACGCAATTAAAGTTATAAAAATAAAAATAAATAAATAAAAAAAAAAATAAATAAAAAAAAATAAATAAAAAAAAATAAATAAAAATAATATAAAATAAAAGAAAAAAAAGTTAAACAAAAATAAAAATAAATAAATTTAAAAAAAATAAATAAAAATAATATAAAATAAAAGAAAAAAAGATAAACAAAAATCCTCCATCTGAACCCTCCCCGAGGGTTCCGGCTGGGCATTGGGCACTATANAAATCCGATACTAGGGGTGCTTCTAACATTTCTATTTTTGCATTTGGTAGGCTAAATTCCTTAAACATTGGGATTGTTACTTTAGTTGAAACCACTGTTATTGAATTGATAGTTTTGATAGTTAAAGGGGTTTCCAAGTGTGAGCGGAACGGAAAAGGTTTTTCTTTATTATAGATGTACCTGCGCCCGAATCTATGAGAAGCTTAAGGGGTATTGATTGTGTCCTAACAATTATATAGGGAAGAGCTCGGACGCTGCTAGCTGAAAATATGCCGCTCACAAGCAGCGGCATATCCGTTAGAGCTTGTGTTATGTTCGGTGTTAACTCTTTCTGAAGGCCTGCGAGAGCTCGAGGGAAATTGAGAAATATTTTGGTTAATTGGGTCTGATCTAACAGGGTAGTTTCGAATAGGATAGTTTATATTATTAAAGTTCCTTAATGGAGTTTGGACGTTAGGCGGAAATGTCTGCTTATTATTAGTATATTGTCCTAACTTATAGTTTTTCAAGAAATAATCGGTTTCAATTAACAGTTCCTTAGCTTTAAGAAGTGTTTATGGGTTTCTAGCTTGAAGAATTAATTTTGGCTCGTTATGTAGCTTAGCAATAAACATTTTTAAAACCATATTTATACCCTTGCAGGGTATTATAATTTCAGTCAGAAGTTTGCAACGCAGTGAAGGAGACGTTTCCGACCCTATAAAGTATATATATTCTCGATCAGCATCAATAGACGAGTCGATCTAGCCATGTCCGTCTGTCCGTCCGCCTGTCCGTTTCTACGCAAACTAGTCCCTCAGTTTTGAAGCTATCTGAATATGCATATTGCATATAGTCTTCTATATACTCTCACTGCTATATATGTCGGAACGAGCCGGATCGGACGACTATATCATATAGCTGCCATACAAATGTTCGAGAAATTTTTGGGAAAAAAATTATAACTTGGCTGTTTTTCAATATTATTCCATCATTTTTGAGATATAGCCATTTTATATTATTCCAGAATTTTCGTAAGAATTATATGAAAATCGGACCACTATATCTTATAGCTGCCATAGGAACGATCGGGAAGTTAATCGAAAAAAATTTAACTTCGTTGTTTTTCAACGTATTTTAATCTACTTCTGCTATTATTTCAAAATTTGGGTATAAATTTTATGAAAATCGGACAACTATATCATATAGCTGCCATAGAAGCGATCCGTAGATGTAGAGAAAATGTAAAGCTGGGAATGTATAACTGTAACTGTCAAACTGTAAACATAATAAGTATAGTTAAAATGTTATGAAACTCTGTTTAGTGTCTGTTTTCGGCATAATAATTTATAATATAAATATGAAAACCAATCTGCAAAGGTATACAAACTTCGGCGTGCCGATGTTAGCTTCCTTTCTTGTTTTGTTTGTGTCACTTGTGTACCACTCATTTTCTTCTATTTGAGATTTTAAATTCAACTTAGTTAACTGGTTTGTGAGATATTTCTTAATTCTGATGTTTTTATTTTATTTACTATAATTTCGAAACTTTCGGCTATATTAATGTTTGATTGTAAGATGTGTTTTACAGCTATCCACTCGGAAGGGTTGTTATTTTTAATTAATACAATATTTGCCCTATCTCGAATTTTGCATCTTACTTTAAGGTCAAACAGCTCAATATTTCTTGCATCTGCGGTCTCAGCTAGTTTTCGCAGTACGTCCACATGTTGGATGAAAGTTAGCAGCTCTTCTGTTTTTCCACTAAAGTCCTGTACGTCAGCTAGAAGGTCCCAAATTGTAGACATCTTGGGGGAAAATTTTCGGTCACAGCCACTTCTCCGACGTATGCCTATAGTCCTAGAGGCCGACTATAGGCATACCTCGGAGCTGGTACAGTCACCAACTATTACGGTTCAACGTTGATATTTCCGTTAATGCAGATGGTATAGTCACCAACTATTACGGTTCTCCGTTTTGATGGTGGCTGGCTTGGTGTATTAAGGGGGGACATCTGAGTAACTGGCAAAAAAAAAGCCCATTTTCTAGAATTGTTTTTGGCCAAATGAAAAAGCCAATCAAAAAATTTTAAAGTAGGTTTGATAATGTTAGATGTGAACTACAAAATAATTTTTTTTTTAATAAATCGAAAACAAAATGGCGACTGTGCAGTATGTCTTCGTAGGGCCTATTTTTTTGAAAGGGGTTCATGGCCGAAAACCTAACGTCCTTAATTTTTGATCTAGAACAAAAAATCAAATTTTGTTAGTTTCTGTATCTCAACCGCTATCGACACACGTAGTATTTTTTCGATATTTTGATTTTTAGCAAAATGATGAGTGATTAAATAAAATGTTCAATTTTCATGAAAAAAAAAGTCACAAAATCCTACGTGTGTCGATAGCTATAGGTATTCTGGATATACTGTCAAAATTTCAGATCGATCGGTTAAGATTCGAGTTATGTTTTCGAGTTATGTTTTCGGCCAACTTAAAAAAAGTGGTTTTGAGAAAAACGCGTTTAAAGTTTTAAAATCGTATATATTTACATGAGAGGCATCGCCGCAGAATGGAAAATTTCGACACTTAGACACATTTGCCGGACTCTATCTTTTGGTATGTTATTTTTAAGACCCAAAAGAATTTTTTAAGCAAAAAAAATTTTTTTCGATTTTTAAAAAAAGTTACTCAGATGTCCCCCCTTAATGTGCAATTGTGGTTTTGCAAAAATATGTAGGGCTTATAAGGAGACTCTGTAAGTCTTTAATATTACTGGCCAATTTAACCGCACTTTGTATGTTTATAGGAAAAACAGCTTTATATGCTCTTCCCAAGACATTTAATAGTCAATGGTCAATTAGTTTTGATCCCTTTTGCCGACTGCGCCAATCATGTATTTTATTTCGTATTTATTTATAATATATTTAATAAGGCTTTATTTATGTCAGTTTATAAATTTTACAATTTTGGAGCCGCTTAAGACGACGTGAACTCTTTGCTAGTTCGACCGGTAGTGAAGGTGTCGAAAGAATACATAACAGAAATCACTCGTTTTCTTATCAGAGAAGAATAGTAAAGAGAAATAAAAAAGTACCGAAATATGGGCAGGTAGGCATATACATATTAGATTAGCATCCAATTCGGGCAATCACTGGAGTTACGGTTGAGGTCGTACTTGACTATATGTCGGCTGCTTCAGTTCGACAATAATGACATACTTTATCCATTCCACGGATAGCAATTTTTAAATCAGAGTAGTTAATATCTGGTGCATATTCAAAAGCAAGATAAACGAATGATGTACGTGTTAAAAAACGGCTGGTCCGCTGCCTCTGTCATTCTTGTACTCGTGATTGTGAGATTCCTGTGCACGACCTTCTGCTGTCCTTATTCTTTGAGCTGTATTTCTTGTTGCGATTTGATCTGTCAATTGATGAACTCTTTCAGTACTTCAGCGCCGTGCCTCTCTGCTCCTCACGTTGTTGAGGCTAGATCTTTTCGGTGGTATTTCACTGAAAGTAATAATTTAATCGTCTAAATATTACAAAAAAAAAACTGAAAAATATTCCTTTGGCTTTGACTCAACCGATCCGTCTTTCGTACTAATTACTGGTCTCTTATTTTGGAAGGTTTTCTTTCCAGCTCAATTTATAAAACCAATTTTATTCGCGATATAACTCTTCTCTGCTCTGAGGGTTAACTAAAAAATAAACAAGAAAGTAAGCAAACTTTGGCACGCCGAAGTTTGTATACACTTGCAGATATTATTTCAGTACATTTTACATATACTTATTATGTTTACAGTTTGACAGTTACAGTTTTGCATTCCCAGCTTTACATTTTCTCTACATCTACCGATCGTTTCTATGGCAGCTATATGATATAATTGTCCGATTTTTATGATTTTTTGTACCAAAATTCTAGAATAATAACAAAAGCTCATATCTCAAAGTAGATTAAAATACGCTGAAAAACAACGAAGTTATAATTTTTTCTATTAATTTTCCGATCGTTCCTATGGCAGCTATACGATATAGTTGTCCGATTTTCATAAAATTAAACCGAAATTCTGAAATAATATATAAATTGCCATATCTCAAAAATTGACCAAAAATGTTAAAAAACAGCCAAGTTATCAACTTTTTTCTAAAAATTTATTGAGCATTTGTATGAAGCTATATGATATAGTCGTCCGATCCGGCCCGTTCCGACATATATAGCAGTGAGGATATATAGAAGACTATACGCAAAGTTTCATTTCAGACGGACGGACAGACGGACATGGCTAGATCGACTCGGCTGTTGATGCTGATCAAGAATATATACAGGCCTGTTCTAGTTTCCACTTCCGCAAAATTTATTCGGATTCGGATTTCCCTGACCTGTTCTAGTGTCACCATTATTGCAAATCCGCTGCCGCTGTGTCGTATTTGAGAGGGACCATTTAAGGGTTGTCAGCGTTTAAAAAAAAACGTCATATATTTAAGATTAATTTCGAACAATTACTTTTTATGTTTTTTTACAATTAAAATATCTGGTATTAGGTAAAGTATATGAAAAAGTGTTTTTGTTTAAAATACCAGCCAATTCAATCCACAAACTGAACTAAATTTTATGCGAAGGGAATTTTTTGTAAACCCTCGGCAACTCTACTTTCGAGCATTTTGCCACAAGAACAGCTGATTGCAATTACAAATATTTCAAAATGTTTATTTCCTATCTTAATGCTTATTCCTTATTTATTTATTTATTTATTATTTATTCATTACTATATATGAGTTGGAGACTACAGCGGGCCAAAATTTGATCAGCCCCTTTTAGCAAATCTTAGACAAGGGAATATCTTTTGTTGAAAGCGACCAGCTGATTTTGTTTGGGAATTTAAGGGAAATTAAAAAAAATGTCCTTAAATCACCAAGGGAAATTCGCTTATGTTAAAGGGAAATCCGCAAATGTTATCAAATTCACTTCCGAGTGGAAACTAGAACAGGCCTGATATACTTTATACGGTCGGAAATGTCTCCTTCACTGCGTTGCTAACTTCTGACTGAAATTATAATACCCTGTAAGGCTATACACATCTGCCAATTCTGTATAGCCGTTTTCAAGTTATAACCGCGATTCGAACTTCACAAATAATTTGCAATAAAATAATATTGCGCCAATAAATTTATCTTTATATTTCAAGTTGGATCGAACTCCACACGGTGTGCAAATTTAATTAAAAATCGGTTTATTAGTAAGGAGTTCAAAAATATGTTTTTTTTTCCATTGAATTAATATTGCAAAAAAAAAAATTAAGATGCACCTGGGGTGCCAAATTAATTTAAAATCGGTTAAGTAGTTTAGGACAAACATCATGACACGTGATTTATATATATTAGATGTCAAAAAGTATCTTCAATGTCGTGGCTTAGTCTATGAGAATTACAGTAAGAATAATAAAAGTAGAAATAAAAGAAAGATGAAGAATTTCATGAGAGGCGTCACATTAATACAAATAAAAATAGTACACTACAAAGTATCAATTAAAAAAATTGACTAAGAACGGATCAGTATTATTGATAAAAATTCTGACATACAAATATTTTTTTATGTGGGTGGTTGGCTTTCGAATGTTTGCAGATTATGATATAATAAATTGCTAATTAATAGACTTACCTTTATATGTTTTACATAGGAGCTACAAGACTTTGTGGATGAGGCCAATGTTGTTCTGAAAATAGAGCTGCAAAAGGATGATTTTGAAGGTTTAGTCAAGATTTTATCCGTTCTGAATCAGATCAACGAAAAGCAGTACATATATGACTCTATGTTTGAACCACTTAAAGAAATTATTGACTTCCTTAAACTGTACAATTATGAGTTCAAAGACACTGAGTTGGCCCAAATAAACGAGTTACCGGATGTATGGATGAAAGTCAAGCGCCTGGCAGCTACGACAAAGCAGGTTATTGCCCCAATACAAAGCTATCAAGTGGATCTTATTGAAAAGCGCATTCTTCTCTGCGACAATATGGCAAATACCTATCGAAAAAAATTTATTGTAAAGAAGTTCTTTTTTGTTCCATGTTTAAACTGCTACGATCATATTGATGAATCCGACTTGGAAATTGTTGCCCTTGAAGAACGTCAAAAGAGTCTAGCAGAGTCAGCTGTGCTCTTTGAATTACAGGGTCCAGATGCTTCAAAAATAGAACTTTGTCGATTTGATTTAAGACTGGTAAAAATAATGTGGGACTTTGTGATCACTATACAGTCTACTATTAACGATTGGAAAAAGACTCCTTGGAAAAAAATTGACATAGAAACTATGGATCAGGAGTGCAAAAAGTTTGGTCGCGAGCTCCGTGGTCTTGACAAGGCTATGCGAGATTGGGAGCCATTTATTTTTATAGAAGCATCACTCAAAAATCTTATGACATCCCTTCGAGCGGTAACTGAGTTGCAAAATCCCGCCATCCGTGATCGCCATTGGGTCGAGTTGATGCAAACCACACAAGTTAAGTTTAGTATGGATGATTCCACTACACTAAAGGACTTGATTGATCTAAACCTACATGAGTATGAAGAAGAAGTAAAAAATATTGTCGACAAATCAGTAAAAGAAATGGCAATGGAGAAACAACTACGAGATATAGCCGCTGCATGGGCCACAATGGAGTTCGGCTCAGAAATACACGAAAGAACCGGCATTAAGTTGTTAAAAGCATCTGAAGAAATGATCGAAACACTGGAAGACCACCAAGGTCAACTTCAGAATATGGCTTCGTCAAAATATATTGCTTTTTTCGAACACGAGGTACGCCTTTGGCAAAACAGATTATCCAACGCTGATCAGATAATCGGATCTTGGTTTGAAGTGCAACGAAAATGGCAATACTTAGAAAGCATTTTTATCGGATCTGAGGATATTCGATCGCAGCTACCTGAGGACTCAAAACGTTTTGATTATATTGATAAAGAGTTCAAGGCTCTTTTAGCTCAGATGAATGCCGACAGGAATGTCGTAAGATCTACAAACCGATCTGGCAGCAAATTGTATGAACATCTTGAGATGCTGCTTAAAATGCTGCTTCTCTGCGAGAAAGCGTTAAATGATTATTTAGAAACTAAGCGCTTGGCCTATCCTCGATTCTATTTTGTATCCTCCGCAGATCTTCTAGACATATTGTCCAATGGTAACAACCCTGCCCTTGTTGCTCGACATCTTACAAAGCTCTATGACTCAATGGGAAAACTTAATCTCATCTCTGGGTCAAAGCTTGCAGCTGGAATGGTAGCAAAGGAGCTAGAAGAGTATGTTCCATTTCTGGAGAGCTGCGATTGCAGCGGTAAAGTCGAGGTCTGGCTAAACCGAATAACAGATAAAATGCGTGATACTTTACGAGACCAACTAAAGCGATCCTTAACCTTTTATGATAATAAGCCTCGACATGTGTGGATATTTGAGTGGCCTGCACAGCCAGCCCTTGTCGGTACGCAAATAATGTGGACTACGGAGACTAATGATGCTTTTGCCAAGGTACAACAGCGTTATGAGAACGCACTCAAAGATTACAATAAAAAACAGGTCAATCAGCTTAACAATTTGATAATACTACTTTTGGGGGATCTCACCGCCGCCGAAAGACAGAAGATTATGACAGTCTGTACCATTGATGTCCATAGCCGTGATGTTGTAGCCACTATAATAGCAAAAAAGGTGGAAATACAAACAGCCTTTCAATGGCAAAGCCAATTACGACACCGTTGGGACCCTAAGATTGACGATTGCTTCGCTAACATTTGTGATGCTCAGTTTCGTTACGATTACGAATACTTGGGCAATACACCACGTCTTGTGATTACACCTTTAACGGATCGTTGCTATATAACCCTGACTCAGTCACTACATTTGGTGATGGGTGGGGCTCCGGCGGGACCAGCTGGGACAGGTAAAACAGAAACTACTAAAGACCTAGGACGAGCTTTGGGTATGATGGTCTATGTCTTTAATTGTTCAGAGCAAATGGATTATAAGTCCATAGGCAATATTCATAAGGGTCTGGCTCAGACTGGTGCTTGGGGCTGTTTTGACGAGTTTAATAGAATTTCAGTGGAAGTTTTATCGGTTGTGGCCGTGCAAGTAAAATGCATACAAGATGCTATTAAGAGTAAAAAACAGATTTTCAACTTTTTGGGCGAGCCTATCGGTTTACGTACCACCGTTGGCGTATTTATAACGATGAATCCCGGGTACGCTGGACGAGCAGAATTGCCAGAAAACCTAAAGGCCTTATATAGACCTTGCGCCATGGTTGTTCCCGATTTCGCTTTAATAAGCGAGATAATGCTGGTGGCCGAGGGATTTCAGGAAGCTCGTTTGCTAGCACGCAAATTTATTACTCTTTATACTCTATGTAAGGAACTGCTCTCTAAGCAAGATCATTATGACTGGGGTCTGCGGGCAATCAAGTCTGTTCTTGTAGTGGCCGGTGCACTCAGGGTAAGTTTTCATTTGTCTTAATTTATTTTTGAATACATTTTTGATGTTTTCCTGTGTTGCCAATTTGTCCTTCTTAGGACAGATCTGTCCTTTTTAAAACAGTATTGCCCCTTTTATTTATTTATTTTTTTTTTTTTAAGAAGTGCATTAAGTAGACCTTGCGACACCAAGCACATGCTTGTTCGTGTTAGGTGTTACTAGGCTTGAAGGAAATAAATATAAAATAATGCGAGGAAACTACTACTGGCATGCGCCTGATTGGCCACCATAGCGCTATATGCATCCAAGGAGATGCTTAGCAGCACATGGGGGCTCCTCACCCGCTCTAATGTATTAATTGGGTCTACATATCGGTGGTGCGTCCAACTCTGCTGTATGGAGTCTTAGTGTGGTGGCAAGCCATGGAGAAGAAAACGTTTAATAACCTTATGGAGAGATCCCAGCGGCAGGCACTGCTCTGCATATCAGAGGCGCTGAGGTCAACCCCCACCAAAGCACTCGAAACCATAATCGGTATATATATAACTTTTCTGATTCTTCAGTTAGACTGATTGCGTCTTATCTTACTGATAGACTTCAAGCGGTTGTAGCAGGGGCGGTGACCTCCGCCGTAAAAAAACTGACCCGTGGCATTCCTCAGGGATCAGTGCTCGGCCCTTTACTGTTTGCAATATACGTCAATGAGTTACCAAATGTCTTGTCCGATTGTGAAGTTCACTTGTATGCCGATGATGTCCAGATATATGTCAGTTGTCCTGTTCGTGAAATAAATGTAACAAAATGTTGTCCTTAGTGCACACGTGGGCTGAATATAACGGCTTGAGTATAAACCCGAAAAAATCCTACAAAACCAATAATAAATACCTATAAGCTATGTCGATCATGAAGTTGATCTGGGACTAACGTTCAACAACACTCTGTCTTTGGGCAATCACATATCGAAAGCAACCGGTCGAGTCTATGGTATCTTACGTCAATTGGCAAATACCAGATTTCCAAAACCGTTCTGATTCCGACCCTGTTTTATGGTATAGAAATATTTGGGTTTTGCGACTCACGGGACATAAGAAAATTAGTCACAGGCTTAAATTCTATTGTTCGTTATGTGTTTAATTTAAATCGTTTTGACCATGTATCACACTTGACTACTAAA
>VNKB01012056.1:0-12763 GCA_008042735.1 Drosophila leontia
GAGCACTCATCGGCGGGTTAGGCCATCGCTAGTTATACAACAGTTGCTTGACACCTTCAAGTGCTCGCTGGAAAGTAGTTCAGCAATCTGTGTAAATATTACGGCAAACTGAATCGGAACCCATGCACAGGCCCAGAACCCAGAGAAGAACCTTCAGCGGCACTTTTAGATGTCCGGACAAACAGACCACTGAAGAAGGTCTGGAGGAACTGCTCTATGTGAAGGCTGTTAAACTTTGATTGTCTTTATACCCATTCTAAAAAAAAAATAACATAGGTATATATGTATGTAATATTATAATCTTACAAGTTAACTAGATATTTTATATTTTTTTTAAACAATTTTATATCTAGTAAAAATTTGATGATTTCTATTTCTATTTTTAAAATAAACAATGGCAGAAAACTTCGGTGTACCAATAATGCAACGATATTTAACGCGGAACCGAAATTATAATCGATATTTGATAGTTTGCGATAAGTGTGAAATTAATCGATATTATGTTGTATATATAGGATCAATATAATCGGTAAATATGAAATCAATTAAATAATATTTTCAAATTTTTTTCCATTATTTTAATTACATCAATATTTTAAGAATATATCGTACATTTTCGAAGTTTTTATTTCGATAAATACAAATTTATGCTATTTTTAATATGATATTGAACGCGGTATTCATCCCTTATAAAGTCATACACTCATCTAGCGGATGCCCATAAGTCGAAACACTTTCTTATAGCTCTCCAATACTTGTTCCTCGAGTGACACTTATCTGTCGTGATAGGTGATCGGCAAGGGTTAGGCAAAACTTTCCTTATCTTCCAGTAAGCCCGATAAGCCTTTATAAGTGGCCGCACTCATAGGATCGACTTCCAACTGTTTGGTTTCCAAAATCAAAACAAATCTGCTTTGGTGTCTATACCCGTCGACCTTTGCGACTTGTGAATACAAGGCTCATCCCAAATATATAGCTTCATCGACTCTTTTTATTTTATTTATCGACCAGCAACGATTTCTCGTGATACTTTGATTGCGGCGGAATTGGGCTCTCCTTGGTGCGAGTGATAAGTTAACTAATCGGCGGCTATTATTGTTGAAAATGACATATCGGGAATTAGATTGCTTTATAATGACAACACTTCCATCACTCACAAAAGTGGAGTCCACGTGAATAAAACTTAAAAATAGTTCGAATAATAACACCCCTCGATTGTTTAGCATTGTCTGTCAATTGATTATCTTCCACTAGCGAAAAACCCAAAAGATTATTTTAGCTAAAATTAGTGGCTTACTCGATCGTTAGATCGTGACTCAGTCGACCGAACATTCACTTGGCAACAAAATTGAAAACTTAGAAATGCATATAATTATAAATAATTGACATCACGTTTTTAGCACGCTGCTTTTCAAGTGTTTTTAGTTATTTTTGACTTGAGTTTTTTCATACCTCTTAGTAAGTGAAGCTTTTATGTTCACGAATATTATAATAGGTAACTAAATTTATTAGATATTCAAAATAATAAAATCAAAATGTAAATACTGATTATTCAACAAATATTGGCATTCAAATAGTACTTTTTTATATTATAGTCAGAGGTAAGAGTAAGAAATATATATTTTATAAATTACCAATACTCCACTTTTAAACTATTAAACATTTATATTTAAGCAAGTCTATTTTGATTAATGAAAAATCTGGAAACTATTGAAAACAAGTATTTAAAATCTTACATAATATAATATATAGTTGCTAAAACCATTTGTTAACTACATAAAAAGCTAAGTCAATATTGGTTATTTAATAAACAATAACATGAGATATTATCAAAGAACGTGTAAGACTGCCATCGAAGCTGTTATCTCCCTTTTTCGACTGCTAATAATATGCGGTTGACTTGGCTGGCCAAGGAAAACACACACAAAAAGATGAAATCATAAATCCAAACAACTACATCCTGGCTTGATTGAAAGGTAAATACTGCATAAATGGACAGGAGCCGCAGTGGAGAGATGGGTGGTGGCCGCACCGCAGACAAAGGGATCTGAATTCGGGCTTCCGAGCTGGCTTTATAGCCACCTGCTGGGACCACCTGTTTAGATATACTCCGGACAAAAGAGCCGGAATCGAGACAAAGAGCATAGCGACGTGGAAAATAATCACTGATAAAATAAGAGCATAAAGGACCAACATAAAAAGGGGTGGCTAAATGGGTACTGCAACTGGGACTGAGAGTGGAAGGGTGAGTGTGAGTTGGGACTGGTTGGGGGTGGATGGAATGAAAAGAAAAATTTCCGCATTATCCCGCGGATTCATGTTAATAGGGCTCATTTAACGCTGCCTGCTTTGAGTGATCCCCGGAAGACTTTCAATACCAATAAAGCCATAAAAATCACTTCACCGCTTCCCTTTCCTTTCCATACCCTTCTGATAAAAAAAAAACATATCGGTGAGCAAAACAAGGTACTCGTTCTGGATTCGGAACACGGTTTCGGTTTCATGTACTCCTCCAGCGTTATCAATTGGTACATTCGGTGTGGTTGTTTGCACCTGAGTACAGAGTAACCAGTGCCTTGTAACATAGAGCGAACAGAGTGTCAACAAAATGTGTTGCCTTCTCAATGGGCGAATCTTGTACCAGACTCCGATAACCACTGGAGGAGCATGGAACATGGCCCAAAGAAGAAGATACAGATACAGGCGAATGGAAATAGAAAACGCTAAGAATGCCTACCTTTCGTATTTATAGATACCCAGATACCCAGATACTTAGATACTGCGCCGAGAAGCCTTATCAACATTCAAGGTATCGACTGAAATGCCGTTCAAATATTTACACCGGCAGCACAGAGCACAGAGATTTTCGCCCCATTCCCCGCCAGCACCGCAGCTACTGCTCCGGAGTCCGGAGTCCAGAGCGGATGATAAGCGGGAGCGGACATGGGCGCGCTAATTGCGGAATGATAAAAGCAAAAAGCAGCTAACCGTTTCCCCGGAATGCCCCTTCAGTTTCCATCTGCCCCGGGGGCAACAGCACACAAATGTTCCATCAACTCGGTTGCCATTGCCAGGATTTTTGAATTCGGTTAAAAATTAAAGCGGCCTCGAAGAATAAGATTATTTCTTAGATGAACGTTAAAATACCCTTTTAAAAAGTCTTGAAATATATATAGATTTTAATTTATAATAAACTAATCATTTTAATAACATAATAATACATGTTAAGGCTTCAAAATTCAATATATCTGTAACTTATAAGAATGTACAATTTCAGTTCAGAGTTGCTCATGTTACCGACTGTTAAAACTGTTAAAAATCTTATTTATTAAAAACAAAGCCCTAAGATATTTTTTACTCTTACCAATTTCTTAAATTTCTTATTTTGTTCTTGTATTATTTTACATTTCTCCGGCTTCTGTATTAAACTAAGAAACCCTGAAGCGCTTTTAGAGTTTCATGAAAATCATAAAACTCTCTTCAAGGGTATGGGAATTAAATAAAAATAAGAATTCGTATCTCTGTACACTTTGTTATTGCCAGCATTTTCGCCTTGTATTTGCCTAAACCGGCCCCTAAGGAATACCATGAAGCTCCTGAACCCCAACACGTTGCTAGACAGACCTTCGGCATCGAGGATACAAATACGGATGCGCTGCCTTGGTCCTTCCTCGCCGGCTTGTTGGCAGCTTCGAGCATATTACATAAAATAAGAAAAATTATAATTTTCACGGTACAGAGAGAGGAAACGAATTTCGGGGTAGTTCCGGGGGAGACTAGAGGGGGCAGGCTGTTGCTTAACTGTCAAAATCGTGTAATTTAATAAAGTTCGCTGCGGGATATTGTTTTTTATAGAAGCCAGAGCAACATTGAGACAGCTTTTGCCAGCTGCCAAATGGGGAGTGGCTGGAAAATTGTGGAAATTGTGGCTGGCGTTGGGGTTGCCCGGAGAAGGGGGGAAAACGGCACTGCGGCTCCCCAAAGTGTGCTGCATAAATACGAGTATATTCAGTTCACTTCAGTTACAAACAGCACTGCAACAACGCAATGTTGTCTTTTTGGGGCCCGCCACAGGCACTCGCCAAACACACTCGAGGGGGGGAGAAATATCATACTATATAAATAAACTTATACATATTCGTCTGTACCTATGAATTCACTTACATATTTACTTGAAAGTATCAAAAAAAAAGTTGTTATTTGCCTTTGGCAAAATAAAATATTTTCGTCGGCCAAGTCAAGTGACAAAATTAAAGGACTTGTACCTTAAATTGTTGCAAAATTATTTTCTTGTATTCCTAAAAAACATTTATAAGAAATTTCCTTAATTTAGGAGTACAAGAAGTTGTAATGGAACTGCAGATAAACAAATATAATTTGTATAATTATATTATAATAGAGCTAAATAAAATATGGTCTTCTATCTTTCACTAAAGGTAAAGGCACAGTTTAACATATATCTGATATAAGATAAGAGAGACTCATAGAATTTAGATGCATAGCATTTTTAGCCTAAAAACAGCAGTTGTTATTTAATCCTTTAAATTACATTTTCAAAATTATATAACATTTAAAATGTTTTCTTAACCCAAAAAGAAGTTATATTACTTCAAGTTCTGACGCCCAATTAAAGTCATGGCATCCACAAAGATGTCTATCCTATTCTCAGCTGACATCCCCGACCATTTTCGTACTGTTTATTTTTTAGCAAGTGGAATTCCTATTTTATTTTATTAAGCAGCGAAGAAATATAAAAGTAAACAGTTGACTGCAAAAACACACATAAGTATGGCTGTTGTGTACATCCCCCACATTCCCCCAGGAGAGTGGAAAGCAAAGGAGAGAAAACAAAAAGAAACCCACGCCCACACATTTCCAGCGTCATATGAACGCCCCATTATTTACTTAACATAACTTGAACATTCGCCTTCAACCCCCCCGATAAAAAAAGAGCCCTCCAAGGGGAGCACCAAGCGTAGCCAAAAAAACACACACACACACCGAAGGAAAAATAAAGAACCCCCGGAAATGTGAGGGGGTGAAAAAGTGGGGGATTGTGTAGGTGAAGTAATGTGGGTGGTGAGGTGGTCGCTTGGCTTACCTGCCAGCCGGCAGTTGGCTAGTCAAAAAGCTGTCGTCGATGCTAAGCGCAGACCCAGAATGCCATGAAATATGCAGGAGAAGAAGGAGGCGGATGAGGATGGGGAAAATGTACAAAGCCCAACCCCACGTTTTCACTCAGAATCCGGAAAAATGGCGAAAAAATGATTTATGTGAACGCCAGGAAAGGAAGGGAAACAGCCAACAATAACCCGGGAAAAATAACAAAATCAACTGATTTCTCAACTTGGCTCTGGACCAGCAGCCTTTGTTTGCCAGACCTGCGCGCGGGCTTAGGCCCACAATTTTACCTTCCCTTTAGGACTTTCTGCCTCTTCTGTTTTTTTTTTTTTTTCAAGCAATGAAAAATGCTGAAAGCGTGCTCAACAGACAGCGGACTCCAATGGTATTGGGGTCACCGAAAAGGCATAAGATATTGATGTCCCCAGAGGAGAAGGCCTTCTCTGGGCCTTCGCCTTAGAACCCAAAAGGAAGGCGGGACTCACTCTTCCAGAATGTGAATACGACATAAATGCTCAACGGGAAATGCTCATTCCAAAAGAAAAGTTCTGGAGAAAGCATACTAAACAAGTTTCTTGAGTTAGGAGCATAAAAACTAGACCGGTTTCTCATAGGATTAGATTTATTATTAATTTTGATTTTGATCCGTTTTAAGTTTTCATTATAGTAGCCTTGCCAATAAAGTCTGCTACCTTTTCCATTTCAAGTCTAGTCTTCTTAGCATTAAACTTATTTCGGACTGACTTTCAATTTCAAAATATATTTAAGGTAAGCAAATAATTTCAAATCTTTTTACACTGTTCAGAACTAATCATTTCTGCTCAGATGTCAGATATCAATTTGGTTGCCTATAACGTCTTCCGACGCGATCTGGCCAAAATCTTTAGGACTTTCAATTCCTCTACGCAAACCGATTTTACTGACGACATAGGAACCAGCACTGAATTTGATTTGAAGTCTTCGTCGGAAATAACTCTTTCTAAACTTTACGACCTAGAACTGGATTAGTAAGTTTTCCAGCATGGAAGCGTCTCAGGATGGAAACGGAAATCCCGAGAACATACCCAATCCAAGTCATAAGAAAGGAGAAAACCAGAAAAAGAATAATTCGCAAACCGAAACCAGTTCCGAAGACAACACAAATATATCCGGGGACTCGGTTCAGGAGATCCATGAACAACCAAGTGAGACCTTGGAAACAAGAGATTCAAGAACAAGATCCATAGGAACCACTGGCAGTGCCCATCTCTCAACAGTGGAGTCTCAGACTTCTGGATTCACCACCGAGAGCAATTACCCGACCGCCTTTGGATACGAACCTCTAACTTCAGGCAGCAGCAGCTCCTTTGGCAGCATTCAGACCCTTTACGGACCACCTCCCACAAATTTCCTGCGCGAGGTTCACGTGGAAATTAACCCCTCTTCGTCTGGAGAGGAGATCCAGTCCGTTCGCCGGGAATTGCAAGAATTGCTGGCCAATGCCATGTTCCATATCGGAGGATGGAACAATCAAGCCATCTATATTATCGCCTACAACTACATGTAGTCGGTTCGAGAGATATTTAAAATTTTCAGTGACCATATTGGAAGAATCTGAATGTTTGATTTTAAAACACACGGTAATAAGCAATAAATACTTCAAGATTTATCAATAAAAACACTCTTTTAGTTTCAGGGTGTCTATATGGATATACAACTAATAATTTTTAAGCATTTTAAATAAATTTACGAATATTAATGAAGTATTACAAAAAATCCGAGTAATTTTAAACTCTTTAAGCAGTTTTCTTTATTAATTTCTGACATTTGTCTTCATAAAAAATTATTAAAATTTCACCGACCTATGGTATTTTGATATGATATTATGTAAATATTTATAGAATCTTCAAAGGGAATTTTGGACCTTCCTAAAGTCATTTGACTCGAGGGAACTTAATAACTTTCCTCAGTCATTTCAATGGACAATCAGTTCTCGAGTGAAGTGAAGTGTTTGCTCTTCCTGCGTGATCTGCGCCTGTTGACATTATGACAAATTACATAAGCTAAAGGCAACAATTGCCGAATCCCATTCCCACTGCGGATCCGGATCCGGATACAGGGGAAGGAAGGAAAGAAGGAAGGAAAAAACAAACCAAAAACGGATACGCTTAAGCTAGCATGGAGTGGGCAAATGGGGTGGTTCGGGCTTGTAGGCCCGTTAATAGGAAAGCCACACAAGGACTGCTAACGAAGGACACGCGGCCAGCACGGCGGTTGAGCGGCAAGTGCGCCGGGAATGGGTCGGGGAGGACGAGTTCTTTTGGGTCGACTGTTTGCTCAGCGCTAAGTGCACCGGGTCCGTGGGCAAGTGGAAATGATAAACATATTTACACAATTTTTGACAGGCGAACGGGTGAAACAAAACACCCGTGGGTGCAGCCCTCAGCCCCCCCACCAACCCCTTTCCGCACGCACTTGAAGCAGTCGAAAAGAAAACCAAACCCAAACTCGATAAATATGTTTATGTGCAAATAACAAAATATTTGTCGATTGCCCAAAACGAGGCACTGGAAGGGGTGGGACTTTGGCTTCGGGGCAAGGCAGGGCAGGATCTGCCAGGACGAAGACAGAGGGAGAAGGGAGAGGAAGCACCGCAAGCGCATAATTCAATTTTTCTGCTCGTTTTTGCACGTCGCCCGGCACACGTCACCCGAGTCCACTGGGACATCGAGCTGCCACGCTACACCAGTCCAAACCCCGCCTGCTTGCACTGAGAACCGAATTCTGAATAAAACTAGACAATTGTCATAAGTACACTGGGAAAAACATTATGTTTTTACAAAATAAAAAGTAAAAAATTAAATACAATATCTTATATGACAAGGTCAGGAGTCAGTAAGGTCTACTTATAGTTCAAAGAGTATGTAAAAATAGAGATTTTAAGAGAGGTTTCTAAATTTTGTATATAGCATTTATAGTTTTAATATATTCATAAGTAATTTAATTAAATTTTTATTTAATTTATGTATTTTTGAAGTTCGTTTTCTCAATTTTAACTGAGTAACAATCTATTCTAGTTATCCATTTTTCTCCAAGTGGACACGCACTTTGCCAGAAATGCAGCGCATATTAGTGACACGTGGCGAAGGCGCTCCGAGAGTCCCAGCACATGCGGTTTCGGGCACGGGCCTTCGTCTCCAACTCCGTCCCCGTCATTTATTTGTTTGTAATTACGCGTGCTCAAAAACTAAATCCCGCCGCACTTGAGTCCCCGGGTAATGGACAAATCAGCTGAGCCTGCTCTTTTCAATGCCACAACTCGACATCGACTCTGGGATTTTGTACTTTGGACATCGGACTCCGAGCACGTGCATCGTACCGCCTCTTCTGGTTGAGGGTATTCCCAATGCATTAGCAACAATGCCGGCGACATTCGGAGTTTGTCAACAGTTTCGCCTTCGGATTTGGTTACGGCTTTTGTCATCGTCAGCGGCGCGTGTCTTCGTCCGAGATGTCATCTTCTCCACAAGACTACAATCCGCAGTCAGTTGTCAACTTTCTGGACTGGCTTTTAGTCCGGGGATTCTCGATTGATTTAGCGAGGGATTTTCGAGTGGGGATACACGAGCATGTGTGTGGGGGGGGGGGTCGGAGGACATGAAACGAAATCATAAATGAGACATGCCAGGATCCCCCTTGGTCGGTTTTAAGCAACTCCGACAAACGAAATCCCTTTGACCAACCGAAAAACCCAGCACTAATAAATCATCCTCCTTACAAAGTTGTACAGCATATTTTCTTGCAGAAAACTTTCTTCGGTAGTCTTCCAGTTATATATTATCGTCCCTTTGGACCATACATATCAAGCGAGTGCATAAAAAAAGGAGAGCGGGAAACCGAGAAGCCGCCACATTGAGCCCTCCTAAAAGGGCATTCGAAATGAGCTCCTCGGAGATGTTAAGATATGAAGATGGCGGCGGGCCACCGGGAAAGCTTTCGTATTTAATTGAAAAACACTTAAGCTGCCGGAAACGAGAATGGAAATGCTAAAGCCAGGCCAACCGCAAGAGCCTTACATGAACCCTACAACCTCAACCCATCTTCATCGCATGACCTTTTTGCGGTTCATAAAAACAAAGAGCGAGCGGAAAACAAAAACTTTGCATAATTAAAGCGCGGCCCACAGAGAGAAAAAAGGTCAAAACTAAAATGTGACAACCCATAAAGCAACAAAAGTGACATATTTCTCCTCTTCTTCCCACTCTTTTAAAATGGTTTTCTCAAAATGATGATGGAGAATTCTTAAGACTATCATCAGAGCCACAGAAATTGTTGTTAATTTTAAATTAAAATAGTCTTCAAAAAATTGTAAATATATAAAATGTTCTAAATTCACCTTCAAACTAAGCCTAATAATATTTTTTAGCTACTTATTACTGCCTTGTTTTTTTTCTCACTGCAGTAAAACTCTTAGACAAAAGCTCCGTTAGACAAGGCTGAATCGAAGATGGCATGACTTGGCCACTTACCCTCGAGCGCCCGGTTCCTGGAAATTAAGGCGAGCACCAGTTCGGGATTTGGGTCATCCTGGTCGACAGCCAGGTGATTATGGTGCGGAAGCTGCCCACCACCGACCAGGTGCGATGCCTGCGGCGTGGGCGGCAATTGTTGCTGCTGCTGCTGCTGCTGATGGATATGCGGCGGATGTGGCTGATGATTATCCATGACTGTCAGGTGCTGTTGCTGCTGCGGATGTTGCACCGGCGGATGCTGCTGATGTTGATGTGGCTGCTGCGGATGCTGGTGCTGGTGCTGTAGTTGGTGGTGATGATGTAGTGGCGGCGGTGGTTTCAGGGTTTGCATCATTGCTAAGGGGCCGTTGGTTTGTACACGCGGCGTATGAGTTATATTTGTTTTAGCCTTTTATATTAGCCCTAAAAGAGAGCAGAAACCGTGTTTCTTGGTTAGTTTTCCACACTCGCGTCCCGTTAGCCGTTAAACGAGCCGGAGACGCTAGTCGGGATCACTGTCTGCTCGATAACTGGCATTGGCTCGTGCTCAACGTCGGAAACCCGCTGAATGTTTCTCCTTATCGCGACGGTTTCTTGGGGCTTTCGTGTTTTTTCTATTCAACTATGGTTCGGTTTGGATCGTTGGATCGCTGGCTCGTTCGGCTGCTCTATATCAGTTGAAGTAGCCAGGGACTTGAGCCATTTGAATCTGTTTGCGACACGGGGACACCAAGAGAGTCAGCTGAGCTTTATGTAAGTCGGGGGTATATGCTAACTGATCAATGGAATTATTTATAGTATGATGAGCACATATTTATTCATAGTCTAGTTATGGGGCAGTTGTCAATTTTACTATCTAGGAATATTTTGTGGCTTTTTTTAATTATTAATCAATTTAAAAATAAATAGCTAAGTTGCTTCGTGTTTCTTTGTTTTTTATAAGGATTTTGGTTGCAATAAGGAATTTCACAAAATATATAGTTCAAATTAATTTCACATTCGAATATGTATCAAGTATGCACAAATATTTACGTTTATAAATGTACTGTACTGCTTATATATTTTGTGTTTCTAAACACCATTTACAAAACATTTCTGTAAGAATATCTGCTTACATTGAAATTGCTGATTACCAAGCATTGTTATAATCCATATTGCTATTTTATGTAAATAATAATGTTAGCTTAGGTTTTAGCATGCTTTAAATAGAAAATTCTTAGTTAAAGCCATGACGCCAACTATATGTTTATGTAAAAAAATTTGTATTTCATTTTAAACATATTCAATATTGATATTCAATTTATTGTGTTATCAATGTAGCTGACATTTCTACCCAGTTCAAAATATTAATAATATTAAAAAATAATACCCTGCGAGGGTGTAATGATTTTTACACAGAACGGCAGAATCGAACGGCACTGAAACGCGCGGCACTTTTAATATTCAATATTAGTATTTCAATAAAAATTAATTCGTTTTCGTTGGCTTTGCTTTTATCTAGCTTTCGTTTCGGTTGCACACGAACCCGTACGCGATTTTATGCGAACGCCATTTTAGCGACGGCAATTACAACGGAAATGACGACGGCAAATGCGAGCGAACGACAAAATGGCGACGGCATGGCTAACGGAAGCGACGAGCGACGAAAGGCCAACGGCTAACGGTACCAGTACCAGCGACAACACAGGGCATGGCCACACTGGCAGGCGGCTGACAGTGGTTTCCCGCTGCGTTGTTTGCTGTTTGTTGTTGCTGGGCCTGGATTCTTCTATTTGCCGCGCTGCATCTTTATTTATTTTCTTCGTCGCCGTGTGTTTTCTTTCGTTTACTTTTTTTTTTGCGCACTTTTTGACGCTTTTGTTGCCGCCGCTGCCGTTGGACTATGAGCTTTTTACGATACTTTTTACGCCGCGCTTGCCTTTTCGCTGGCCATATGTGTGTTCTATGACCGTGTGGGTATTTGTCTGTGTGCTGATGGCAGCCTGTGTGCGTGTGTTTACCAATTGATCTTAATGTGACACAAATGATATGGTAAAATGCATACAGCCAGCCCTGAATGGCAGGACAACAATGGCAACAAGGCGACAACGCCAGCAGCGACAGCAGAGACGACATTTTTATGCTTGTTTTTTTGGCCATGCGCATATCTTTCCATACATCCCCCCCACAACCCGAAAATTCCATGAGCATTACAATATTTGTAAAACGTAAAAACTTTGCCCCGAAAAATGGGAACTTTTCTGTTTCCCTCTGCCTCAAGAATTTCAAGCTGCAAAACTGCACGGAGAAGGAAAAAAGATAGAAAGATAGAACAGAGGAACAAGAACAAAAAGCCAACCAGCGTCGAGCGACACCTTCGTGGCCCCAAAACAACAGTAAACAGCACTTAAAAGTCGGCTGCGACGCCGGCAGTGACTGCAGCGCCGACAGAGGCGAACAAATATGAGAAACTTAACTCAAAAATCCAAGTCAATACGCGCGGTCACCAAAAAAGCAGGCGGGCAGAGAGAGGGGCAGCAACAGCAACAACGCCTTTGGCTTTCCAGGGGAAAACAAGCGCCGCCCCTTTATATTGAAAACATTGGAAATCGTTGATAGAGACAGCAACAACAACTTGTCCGTGGTCCGGGCATGCGCAGGCAGTGCCCGTTATCTTATCGCCCCAGCCTGTCGCCATTAAAGTGGGTGGGTGACATCTATTCCTAGGGTTCAAATCGTTCCAGCGCCGTCGCAGTGCCTCCTCACACAGACAGACGCAAACGAGAAAAGCCCACCCGGACACGAGTCACCCTGTGTCCATGCGTTCGCTGTATCTGCATATAGGGTGGTGTCGTCGTCTGTGTCTGTCTGAAGCTCTCAGACCTCGGTTTATCTATAGTACACACCCCCCACATACATACATACATACAACCCATGGCAAAACCCCTTAAATGCGTTGCGTCTGCAAAAACGATTTTGTTTTCGCATTTATTTATGAGCCGCTTAGAGCGCGCCAAATACTTTGCCAAACACTTTGAACCCCGAGATCCCCAACCCCGTTTCATCCGGGAACCGAAAACGGAACCCATTCCCCATGGCGCATACACCCCACCGCCAAAAAAGAAGTGGTCACTAGAAGAAGGTCGTTTATGGGTTGGGTTTTCCGAGGGCAG